>JARHVA010001459.1:3260000-3307500 GCA_037957365.1 Torreya grandis | reverse complement strand
CTTGTTATGCAAGTTCCTCTAAACTATCAACTTATCTTCTTTATTTGTTTTCATCTCTCAACTCTTCATTCATGTCTATTAAAGTCTTGAATCTAATGGAATGTTGTTTCACTTGGGTTGAAATAGCTTAGATAAATAATAATAATATATCCCTGTAGCCTTGCTCTTTAACCAAGTTAAAGAAAAGAAAAGAACAAAACTAGATATGGAAATGACGTGGATGCTACTTGATGAAAAGGCTGCTCCAAATTATTTGAATCCTAAATGTCCTCATAACAAGTATTGCATGAAGGAAAATAATAATGTGTGATCAATGGAAATAAAGAAAGAATTATCGATGGAAAGGAAGAGGCAGTCATCCCACACTTTTCTTCAACAGCACCTCATTTATAAGATTTTTTTTTTGTTAATAACTAGGACTCTGCTTACCATGCATAATTTTTTATTCACCTTTTCATTAAGTGCATGCACCTTTTATTCTATAACTAACTCACCCTACTTAAAATATGTTAAATTACTTAATTGGACTATCAAAGATAAACTCTCTACCACATTCCCCATTGCAACATAAGGCTATGTAGACCAATAAAATTAAAGGTTATTACTTACAATTTAATGCATGGAAAAATTAAGACTAAGTCTATATCATCTTAAAGGCAATTCTTTTGATACTTTAATCATATAAGTTTAGAATTATTCCTAGTTAAAAGATAATTATATTTTAAAAATGAGTGTATCTATAGATAAATTATCTATTTACATATGTCATACTATTTTGACACCTCAAATATCAAGAAATACTTAAAGGTGTTTATAAAAACAATTTACTAATTTATACATATTCATATATTTATTATGGTATATAGGATACTATATTTTGATATTAATCTATATAATATCAAAAGATATACAGAAAATATATGAAATTTTTACATTATGTAAACTACACAATAAGATCACTATCCAAAACCAATGTATGTCATAATGCCCCAAGCAATGATAACCACATAAAAACCATACTAATTCATGAATTCAAAGGTTATAAGTTATAAGATGAGATTGAAATATGATAGCATTGGTGGTTGAGTTAAGATTATACACATTGTTAGGCCTATTGGATTTAGGTTGACATTAACCTCTTCCTCTTCCATATTTTTGACCAAATTATTGTTGATAAGGAAATGAATTTTGATATGCACCTTGATAAATATTATCTTGCCTAAGCTGAGATCTTAGAATTTGAATTTTTGCATCTTTATCCATAACATTATCAAGGAGTACATCACAAACATCTAGATTGAGCACATCACACAAGAATTCATCTTAGAAAGGTTTTATTTCATATGAAAGAAGACACTGATGGGTGACACAGAGGTCCCTCCATGGGCTCAACCATCCAATACTGTATGGCTTTGGATGAGGTTTCATGGATAGATTCAAACTTTTCACAACTTTAGCAGAGATTAAATTATTTTGACTCCCACTATCAAGAATGAAATGCAAAGGCTTACCTTTTACCCATAATTTAGAGTGAAACAATATTTACTTGTCATCTAGTCTTTCCTCACAGGTCTATGATAAAATGATGATGGTGTTAGGCTCAACATCTATAATTTCTTCTTCTTCCTCTTTGATTGTGGGTTGTGTATGAGATAGAGTAGTAAATGTTGAGTATTGTGACTCAAAAAGTAGTGACTTGATGGCTCGACATTCTTCTTTAGAGTGAGTTCTAGTTTTGTGGTAATCACACCATTTTCTAGCCTTCCCCTTCTAGGGTTTCTTATCCTAAAACTCCTTTTTCTTCCAATTTTGGCCTCATGTTTGACCTTCCTTATCACTTTTCCATTTTGAGGGATGACTCTTCATATTCTTCCTGCCATGCTTCTTTTCAATCTTCATTATGAATTAGTATGCCTCATCAAGGGTTTCCAAGTTGAAGAGTTCCATTTCCCCCTGTATGTACCATTGTAGTCCACCACGATATTTAAGAGTCTTATGTTTCTCACTTTGTTGGATTCCCAATATTGTAGACAAAGAATGAAAAATATCTATGTAATCTTGAACAGATTGGTCCTTGCCTTAGCAAAGTTATTGCCACTATATACACAAATTATCATATGCTCTAATGGGATAATATTCTTCTTTCACCACTTACACAAAATCATCCTAGGTAGGTTCCACCTCAAGGCCAATGTCATCTATACTGAACCTCTTTTTGTACACTTCCCACCAGTTTTTCATGGGCAATGATGCTTTCAAAAGAGCAAAAGTGATCTTTTCTCCATTGGTGAATTTGTTTATAGATAAGTAGGAAGACAATTGATCTAACTAATTTTATACTACATCAACATTGATTTTTCCTTCAAATTTAGGAATATCAAAATTCACCTAAACCTTGAAGGGTGTTGGGGCATTGAAAGGAATTTCCATGGATAAGGAGCCAAGAAGTGTAGGTGAGGAGCCAAAATTTTCCATCAGGAGTTGTTGAAAAATTTGGGAAAATAGTTGTAGCATCTATGATTGCTACTATTAGAGGGATTAAATCAACATTTCATTAAAAGTATCAGATGTCTCGATGTCATCTGCTATTTTAAGTTGTTTGGAGTGAATAGGTGGGTATTCTGGAAGCTATGTTGTTTCCCACCCAAGATTCTTGTGGCTTAACCTCATCCTAAAGATCATACACTCTCAAGACAAACTACTCTGATACCACTGATCTAAAACTTAGAAGCTCTAGCTGATAAATATTTCAAGAACACATAAATAACATAGTAATAATGAATTCTTTGAGAAAAGATGTATTATTACTCAAGATCACAATACAACTATATGCTTATCATTGGGAAGAGATGTCTGATTTTCCATTTCAGGTTGCATATTCATTTATACATATTTATAAAGTAGGGGGAGGATGTGGAAGATCACCAATCTTGAGGGAGATTAAGTGGTTTGACTTCCATGCTTTAAAACAATACAGAACTCAAGGAATTATTATTTTTAGAAACTTACTATTTTTAGACTACACTACTAAAACTGAAATTTGTGGCACTTCCATTGGGTTTTAGGGGGTAAAAATTCATTGATCAGATCTTATTGCCATATCATACTGTTATCCTCATTCTTATCTTTCTAACGGTTCAAATGGTGAGTCAATTAGAGCTACAGTGCAAAAGTTATGGCTCCCAAAAGTTCTATCATCAATTGGGGTGGATCTGCCACCCAAATTGTCACCTAAATTACTGACCAAATCATTCCTCCCTCCTTGAAAAGCAAAGGTCTCCATTACATCAATGTTACTCATTAGGTGTGGCGGTTGTGTCTTGATTTTATTCTCTATGAGCCACTCACCTTGGTGGCTAAGTTGGCCCCTTTTGGCAACTCGATAAAGTGGAATAGAGCATCCTCATGTTGTCTTCATCCAAGTGTCCACAATTTGATCCTCCTCCACTAGAGCAAAACTCTATGGATCAAGCTCATCAATGTTAATTTGTCTTATTAAAATTGAAGTGTTTAATATATGTGGATGATATGGGTTGATGAGCTCCACATTGAACATTAGATGCAGACCAAGGTAGGTTGGTAGGTTCAACTCAAAATTATTTTCTCCAAATTTTTTAGTGATGGTGTAGGGACCATATCGCAGAGGCCAAATTTTTTTGTGTAGGCCTGAAATTCATTCCTTCTAAATTTGCAACCAAACCTTATCACCCATAGTGAAATGGTGTTAAATCCTATGTTTGTTATGGTGTTACTTATACTTCTGATTCATCTTCTCCAAGATGTCATGAACTTGTTGTTAGATGTGTTGCATTTTTTCAATGAACTTTATTACTTTCTCTACCTCAAATATTTCATGAGGTGTGTATTCCATGGTGATAAATGGAACAACTATATCAATTAGTTCCATGGGTTGGAACCTAAAGCATACTTGGAATGGATTGTGCTTGGTCAAGCTGTGTAAGGCCTGATTATATCCATGTTGTATGAAAAGAAGCCCCTCATCCTATGTTGATGGATGTTTGGAGTGATACATCCAAATTATGTGAAAAATCAAGTGGTTCACCACCTCTATCTGACCATCAATTTTTGAATGGAAGACTATGGACTTCATCAGCTTGGTATCCATCATATTCCATAGAGTGGACTAGAAGATGCTCAAGAACCTACTATCTCGATCTGAGACAATGGACTTTGGAAGACCAAAATGGAGCCATACATGACTAAAATATAGTTGAGCAATTTCTTTAGCAAATATATTTTTATAACAAGCAATCATGATAGCCATTTTTGAAAAATTATCAAATACCACAAAAATACAATCCTTACCATGTTTTGATGTGGGCAAACCTGAGAGAAAATCTATTGAGACATATTTCTAAGGCCTGGTTGGTTCTGGCAATGGCACGTACAATCCTTGCTTCTTATTTGTTGGATTTTATATCACACATGGGGTGAACTATTTGAGATATATTTCCACATCCTCTTATAGATGGGTCCATTAGAAGTGTTTTTGAACAACTACCAATGTCTTCTCTATACCAAAGTGTCCAACTATCCTATTAAAATGTGCTTCCCATATCATCTTCTATTGCTCTACAGCTGGAACATATATGTGCCCCATATGACAAAAGACATTATCTTGAAAATATAAATCAAAAACACGTTTACCTTTTTGAAGCACCTGATATGTATCAGCAAAGATAGGATCTACTTCATACAGAGCACCCCAAGTGTTAGTCTCATGTCTGCATAAGTCAATAACTATTGTGAGTGTAGTAATTGGTGGATGGCTCAAAAAATAAGTAGCTATATTTGAGATCCCCTTTTTTTTTTGATTATTAGATGGAATTGCTAAAGGTATGTGGCTCACTTTTAGTGCCTCTCATTTCATAGTTTTCTCTGTCTGGATGAATTCCAATGGTCTATGGTCAGTGTGGATGACCATCTCTTTTCCCAAGATGTAGTGTTTAGATTATTTACAAGTTTACACAATGGCATAGAGCTCTTTATCATATGTTAGATATTTCTTGACTGTATTAGTGAAATTTTCATTATGATATGCAATAGGATGGCTATTTTTCATGATGACAACTCCCATGGCATATTCAAATGCATCTATCATCAACTCAAAAGGTTGATGTAAATCTAGCAAGGCAAGAATAGTGGCTGAGTAAAGTCTATTCTTCAAATTATCAAATGCCCTTTTTTGTATTTCACCCCACTAAAATGTATCATTATCTCCTCCTTTAGTCACTTGGGTTAGTGACCAAGCAACATGTGAAAATCTAAGAACAAACCTATGATAGAAATTTTCAAGACCCAAGAAGCTATGAAGTTCTATGAGGGTCCATGGTGTGGGCCATTATCAAATAACCTAAATCTTTTCTAGACCAACATGGACCCTTGTCTCATTCACAATGTACTCAAGGTACTAAATTATTGTCATCTTGAATGTGCATTTGTCAAGATTTCCATACAACTTGTGCTCCTGAAGAGTTTGAAGCACCGTACGAACATGTTGCAAATGTTCCTCCCATGTTCTACTATAGATGAGTATGTCATCTAGGTAGATGACCACAAATGAGTTGGTGAAGGGTCATAAGATGTCATCCATCATCCTCATGAATGTTGTAGGTGCGTTAGCTAAGCCAAAAGGCATAACCAACCATTCAAAGAGACCCTCTTTACATTTGAATGCAATCTTCTAGACATTAGTGGGATTGATGGGAATTTAGTGATAGCCAAATTTGAGATGAATTTTGGTGAAGAATTTCACACCACGAAGTTGGTTCAGCAAGTCATCAATCCTAGGGAGAGGGTAGTGATTCACCATAGTGATTTTATTTAGGGCTTGGTAGTCAATGCAAAGCCTCCATGTTCCATCTTTCTTTGGTGCCAATACAATTATGCGACCACAAGATGAAGAGCTTGGCCTGATGTGACCCTTTTGGATCAATTCTTGAATTTATATTTTTATTTCATCATTCTCCAAAACTGATCTATGATGCACAGGACTATTATGCAAAGGTGATCTTGGAATCAAATCGATATAATATTTTACTAGGCAATGCAATGGAACTCCTGTGGGTGACTTGAATAGGTCATTATATTCTCCTGTGATTCATCCTATATACTTTTATTTTTGTGTTCAATATGTAGTCATCACTGTAACATCAGCCTTCTTAGGTTTCTATGGTTTAACCACCATGAAACAAATTTGTTTGACTTCTCTACTAATCTCTTACATTGCTTAGCATTGATCAGGGAGACAAATGTGAGAGGTGGTGCCTCTGGTAACCTGTAGTGCCATGTTCCAAGAGTGAAGGTAATTCTTTGGGTTTGTGATTTAGAAATTCCATGTTGTTAATACATGAATGGTTGATTAAGGAGTACATAAAAAACATCTAGATTTACCACATCATACAAGACTTCATATTGGAATGTTTTTAATGCATATGAAAGAAGACACTGAAGGGTGACATGGAGGTCTCTCCTTAGGCTAAACCATCCAATACTGTATGGCATTAGATGGGCCTTCATGGATAGATTCAAAGTTTTCACAACTTTAGTAGAGATTAAATTATTTTGACTCCCACTATCAAGAATGAAATGCAAAGGCTTACCTTTTACCCATAATTTGGAGTGAAACAATCTTTAATTGTCATCTAACCTTACCTCACGAGTCTGTGATGAAGCGACGATGGTGTTAGGCTCAACATCTACAATTTATTCTTCATCCTCTTCAACTGTGGGTTGTATATGAGACAAATTAGTAGATGTTGAGTATTATGACTCAGAAAGCAATGACTTGATGGATCGACATTCTTATTTAGAGTGAGTTCTAATTTTGTGGTAATCACACCATTTTCTAGCCTTCCCCTTCTGGGGTTTCTTATCTTGAAACTCCTTTTGCTTCCAATTTTGGCCTCATGTTTGACCTTCCTTGTCATTTTTCCATTTTGAGGGCTTACTCTTCGTATTATTTATTCCATGCTGCTGCTCAATCTTCACTATGAATTTGTATGCCTCATCAAGGGTTTCCAAGTTGAAGAGTTACTTTCCCCCCCACATGTACCATTATATTCCACCATGATATTTGAGAGTCTTATGTTTCTCACTTTCTTGGATTCCCAATCTTGTAGACAAAGAATGAAAAATATCAGTGTAATCTTGAATAGATTGGTCCTTACCTTAGCGAAGTTGTTGCCACTGTATGTACAGATCATCATATGCTCCAATGGGATAGTATTCTTCTTTCACCACTTCTACAAAATCATCACATGTAGGTTCCACCTCAAGGCCAATTTCATCTATACTAAACCTCCTTTTGTACACTTCCCACCCTTTTTTTATAGGTAAGGATGCTTTCAAAAGAGCAAAAGTGATCCTTTCTCCATCATTGAATTTGTTTATAGAGAAGTAGGAAGATAATTAATTTAACCAATTTTATATTGCATTAGCATTAATTTTGCCTTCAAATTTAGGAATATAAAAATTCACCTAAACCTTGAAGGGTGTTGGGGCACTAAAAGGATGTTCCATGGATGAAAAGCTAGGAAGTGTAGCTGAGGAGCTAGAATTATCCATCTAGAGTTGTTGAAGAATTTGGGCAAATTGTTGGAACATCTATGCTTGTTTCCATTAGAGGGCTTCATTCACCATTTCCTTGAAAGTATCATATGTCTCAGTTTCATCTACCATTTGAAGTCATTTAGAGTGAATAGGTGGGTATTTTGGATGCTCTATTATTTCCCACATAAGCTTCTTGTAGCCTAACCTCATCCTCGGGATCATACACTCTCAAGACAAACCACTCTGATACCACTAATCCAAAACTTAGAAGTTATGGTTGATAAATATTTCAATAACACAAATAACACAGTAGCAATGAATTCTCTGAGAAGAGATGTATTATTACTCAAGATCGCAATACAACTATATGCTTATCTCTGGGAAGAGATGTATGATTTCTTGTTTCAGGTTACATCTTCATTTATACCTATTTATAAAGTAGGGAGAGGATGTGGAAGGTCACCAATCTTGAGAGATATTAAGTGGTTTGACTTCCATGCTTTAAAATAATACATAACTCAAAGAATTACTATTTTTAGATTGCACTACTAAAATTAAAATTTGGGGCACTTCTATTGGGTTTTATGGGGCCATATATTATTGAGAAGAACTCAATGCCATCTCATAGTTTTCTCCTCATTCTTAGCTTTCCAAAGGTTTAAACAATGAGTCAATTGGAGCTACGGTGCAAAAGTTATGGCTCCCAAAAGTTTCGTCATGAATTGTGGTGGAACTACCACTTGAATTGTTGCCTAAATTGCTGCCCAAATCATTCCTCCCTCCTTGAAAAGTAATGATCCCCATTGTGTTAATGTTAATCTTCAGGTGTGGCAGTTGTGTCTTGATTTGATTCTTTATGAGCCACTCACCTTGGTGGGTAAGTTAGCCCCTTTTGACCACTCGATAAAGCGGAATAGACCATCCTCTTGTTGTCTTCATCCAGGTTTCCACAATCTAATCCTCCTCTAGATAAAAACTCTATGGATCAAGCTCATCAATGTAAATTTTTCCTACTACAACTGAAGTGTCCAATGGAGGTGGATGATATGGTTTGAGGAGCTCCACATTGAATATTGGATGCAGACTAAGGTAGGCTAGTAGGTTCAACTCAAAAGCATTTTCTCCAGCTTTTATAGTGATGGTATAGGGACCATATCACAGAGGCAAAAAATTTCTATGCAGGCCTAAAATTCATTCCTTCTAAAGTTTCAAACAAACCTTATCACCCATAGAAAAATCGTGTGCAATCTTATGTTTTTCATGGCACTGCTTATACTTCTGATTCATGTTTTCTGGGATGTCATGAACTTGTTTTTGGAGGTGTTGCATTTGTTCAATAAATTTTGTTGCTTTTGCTACCTAAAATCTTCCATGATGTGTGTATTCCATGGTGGAGAATGGAATAGTTATCTCAATTGGTGCCATGGGTTGGAACCCAAAGCATTCTT
Source organism: Torreya grandis (assembly GCA_037957365.1). Lineage (NCBI taxonomy): Eukaryota > Viridiplantae > Streptophyta > Pinopsida > Cupressales > Taxaceae > Torreya > Torreya grandis. The sequence goes on along the minus strand of JARHVA010001459.1, from coordinate 3,298,480 downwards.
GGAATGGACTATGCTTGGTCAAGCTGTGTAGGGCTTGAGTGTATCCATGTTGTATGAAAACAAGCCCCTCATCCCATGTTCATGGATGTTTAGAGTGATACATTTGAATGATGTAAACAATCAAATGGTTCACCACCTCTATCTGACCATCAGTCTATGTATGGAAGGCTATGGACTTCATCAGCTTGGTATCCATCATCTTCTATAGAGTGGACTAGAAGATGCTCAGGAACCTGCTATCTTGATTTGAGACAATGGACTTGAGAAGACCAAAATGGAGCCATACATGACTAAAATATAGTTTAGTAGTTTCTTCAACAGATATATTTTTCTTACAAGCAATCATGATATCCATTTTTTAAAAATGTTCAACTACCACAAAAATATAGTCCTTACCATGTTTTGAAGTGGGCAAACCTGAGAGAAAATCCATTGAGACAAATTCTCAAGGCCTGGTTGGTTCTAGAAATGGCATGTACAATCCTCACTTCTTATTTATTAGCTTGGCTATTTCACATGGGGTGTAATATTTGAGATATCTTTCCACATCCTTTCGCATATGGGACAAGTAGAAGTGTTTTTAAAGAACTACAAATGTCTTCTCTATACCAAAGGGTCTAGCTATCCTAATGAAATGTGCTTCCCATATCATCTTGTGTTGCTCTATAGCTGGAACATAGATATGCCCCATATGATAGAGGACATTATCTTGAAAATAGAAATTAGAAACATGTTTACCTTTTTGAATCACCTGATATGTATCAACAAAGGTAGGATCTACTTCATACAGAGCACCCCAAGTGGTAGTCCCATGTCTGCACAAGTCAAGAACTATTGTGAGTGTAGTAATTGGTGGATGACTTATACAATCTGTAGTTGTATTTGAGCCACCCTTTTTGTGTTTGATTATTAGATGGAATTTCTGAATATATGTGGCCCACTTTTGCTGCCTCTCATTTCATAATTTTATCTATGTTTGGATGAATTCCAATGGTCTATGGTCAATGTAGATGACCATCTCTTTTCCCAAGATTTAGTGTTTCCATTGTTTGTGAGCTTACACAATGGAATAGAACTCCTTATCATATGTTAAATATTTTTTGACTGTATCAATGAAAGTTTCACTATGATATGTAGTAGGATAGCCATGTTGCGTGATGACAACTCCCATGGCATATACAAATGCATCTGTCATCAACTCAAAAGGTTGATGCAAATATGGCAAGAAAAGAATAGGGGCTGAGCAAAGTTTGTTCTTCAAATTATCAAATTCCCTTTATTGTATTTCACCCCACTAAAATGTAGCTTTAGCTCCTCCATTAGTCACTTGGGTTAGTGATCAAGCAACATATTTAAATCCAAGAACAAACCTGTGAAAGAAATTTGCAAGACCCAACGAGCTATGAATTTCTATGAGGGTCCATGGTGTGGGTCATTCTCAAATAACTCAAATCTTTTTTTGATCAACATGGACTCCTTTTTCATTCACAATGTACCTGAGGTACTGATTATTGTCATATCAAATGTGCATTTGTCAAGATTTGCATATAATTTTTGCTCCTAAAGAGTTTAAAGCACATTATAAACATGTTGTAAATGTTCCTCCCATGTTCTACTATAGATGAGTATGTCATCTAGGTAGACAACCACAAATTAGTTGGTGAAGGGTCGTATGATGTCGTCCATCATCCTCATGACGCTTGTAGGTGCATTATTTAAGCTAAAAGGCATAACCAACCATTCAAAGAGCCCCTCAAATTTGAATGCAGTCTTCTAGACATTAGTGGGATCGATGGGAATTTACTGATAGCCAGATTTGACATAAATTTTAGTGAAGAACTTCACACCATGGAGTTGGTCTAGCAAGTCATCAATCCTAGGGAGAGAGTAGTGATTATTCACAGTGATTTTATTTAGGGCTCGATAGTAAATGCAAAGCCTCCATGTTCCATATTTCTTTGGTGCCAAGACAATTGGGATACCATAGGGTGAAGAGATTGGCTTGATGTGACCCTTTTGGATCAATTATTGAATTTGTCTTTTTATCTCATCATTCTCCAAAAATGATCTGCGATACACATCATTGTTAGGCAAAGGTGATCCTAGGATCAAATCGATAGAATGTTTAACCTAGTAATGTAGTGAAACTCCAGTGGGTGACTTGAATAATTCATTACATTCTCCATTGATTCATCCTATCTACTTTTATTATTGTGTTGATTGTGTAGTCAGGACTGTAACATCGACCTTCTTGGGTTTTTTTGGTTTGACCACCATGAGAACAAATTTCTTTATCTTTTCCACCAATATCTTACATTTCTTATCATTGATCAGGGAGACAAATGTGGGAGGTAGTACCTCTAGTACCTTGTAACACCATGTTCCAAGAGTGAGGGTGATTCTTTAGGTCCATGATTCATAGATGCCATGTCATTCATACATGAATGGCTAACCAAGGAGTACATCACAAACATCTAGATTGACCACACCACACAAGACTTCATCTTGGAAAGGTTTTATTGCATATGAAAGAAGACACTAATGGGTGACACGGAGGTCTCTACCTAGGCTCAACCATCCAATACTTATGGCTTTAGATGGGGCTTCATGGATAGATTCAAACTTTTCACAACTTTAGCAGAGATTAAATTATTTTGACACCCACTATCAAGAATGAAATGCAAAGGCTTACCTTTTACCTATAATTTTGAGTGAAATAATATTTCCTTGTCATCTGGCCTTTCTTCATGGGTTTGTGATGAAGTGATGATGGTGTTAGGCTCAACATCTACAATTTCTTCTTCATCCTCTTTGACTATTGGATGTGTATGAGACAGAGTATTAGATGTTGAGTATTGTGACTCAGAAAGTAGTGACTTGATGGCTCGACATTATTCTTTGGAGTGAGTTCCACTTTTGTGGTAATCACACCATTTTCTAGCCTTGCCCTTCTAGGGTTTCTTATCTTAAAACTCCTTTTTCTTCCAATTTTTGCCTCATGTTTGACCTTCCTTGTCACTTGTCTATTTTGAGGGTTGACTCTTCGTATTCTTTCTGCCATGCTTCTGATCAATCTTCACTATAAATTTATATGCCTCACCAAGGGTTTCTAAGTTGAAGAGTTCCATTTCCCCCTGTATGTACCATTTTAGTCCACCATGATATTTGAGATTCTTATGTTTCTCACTTTCTTGGACTTCCAATTTTGTAGACAAAGAATGAAAAATATTTTTATAATCTTGAACGGATTGGTCCTTACCTTAGGGAAGTTATTACCACTATATGACCAGATCATCATATGCTCCAATGGGATAATATTATACTTTCAGCGCTTCCACAAAATCATTATAGGTAGGTTCCAACTCAAGGCCAATGTCATTTTTACTGAACCTCTTTTTGTACACTTCCCACTAGTTTTTCATGGGCAATGATGCTTTTAAAAGTGCAAAAGTGATTTTTTCTCCATCGGTGAATTTGTTTACAGAGAAGTAGAAACACAATTGATCTAACCAATTTTCTATTGTATTAGCATTGATTTTGCCTTTAAATTTTGAAATATCAATATTTACCTAAACATTGAAGGGTGTTGGGGAACTGAAAATACATTCCATGGATGAAGTGCTAGGAAGTGTAGCTAAGGAGCCAAAACTTTCAATCAAGATTTGTTAAAGAATTTGGGCAAATTATTGTAGTATCTATTCTTATTACCATTGGAGGGCTTCATTCACCATTTCCTTTAAAGGATCAGATGTCTCAGTTTCATCCACCATTTGAAGTCATTTGGAGTGAATAGGTGGGTAGTTTGGAAGCTCTATTATTTCCCACCCAAGCTTCTTGTAGCCTGACCTCATCCTCAGAATCATACACTCTCAAGACAAACCACTCTAATACCACTAATCCAAAACTCAAAATTTTTGGTTTATTAAATATTTCAAGAACACATAAGTAACATAGTAACAATGAATTCTCTGAGAAGAGATGAATTATTACTCGAGATCACAATACAATTATATGCTTATCTCTAGGAAGAGATGTCTGATTTTCCATTTTAGGTTACATATTAATTTATACCTATTTAGAAAGTAGGGGGAGGATGTGGAAGGTCACCAAACTTGAGGGAGATTAACTGGTTTTACTTTCATGTTTTAAAACAATACATAACTTGAGGAATTACTATTTTTAGAAACTTACTATTTTTAGACTGCACTAATAAAATTGAAATTTTGGGCACTTCCATTGGGTTTTAGGGGTTCAAAATTCATTGATTGAATCTCAATTCCATCTCACAGTTTTCTCCTCATTCTTAGCTTTCCAATGGTTCAAATGACAAGTAAATTAGAGCTACGATGCAAAAGTTATGGCTCCCAAAAGTTTTGTCATCAATTGGGGTGGATCTGCCACCTAAATTGTCACCTAAATTACTTCCTAGATCATTCCTCCATCCTTGAAAAGCAATGGTCCCCATTGCATAAATGTTACTCATCAAGTATGGTAGTTGTGTCTTAATTTGATTCTCTATGAGCCACTCACCTTGGTGGCTAAGCTAGCCCCTTTTAACCACTTGATAAAGTGGAATAGAGCATCCTCTTATTGTCTTCGTCTAGGTGTCCACAATCTGATCTTCCTCCACTGGAGCAAAAATATGTGGATCAAGCTCATCAATGTAAAGTTATTCTACTATAACTAAATTTTTCAATAGAGGTGGATGATATGGTTTGAGTAGCTCCACATTGAATATTGGATGTAGACCAAGGTAGGATAGTAAGTTTAACTCAAAAGCATTTTCTCTAGCTTTTCTGGTGATGGTGTAGGGACCTTATCATAGAGGCCAAATTTATCTATGTCGGCCTAAAAGTCATTCCTTCAGAAGTCACAACCAAACATTATCACCCATAGTAAAATGGTGTGCAATCCTATGTTTGTCATGGCATTGCTTATACATCTGATTCATCTTCTCTAGGATGTCATGAACTTGTTGCTAGATGTGTTGCATTTGTTAAATTAACTTTATTGCTTTCTCTACCTCAAATCTTCCATGAATTTTTTATTCCATGGTGATGAATGGAACAACTATATCAATTAGTTCCATGGGTTGGAACCTGAAGTAAACTTGGAATGGACTGTGCTTGGTCAATCTGTGCAGGGCCTGATTGTATGCATGTTGTATGAAAAGAAGCCCCTCATCCCATGTTCATGGATGTTTGGAGTGATACATCCAAATCATGTGAATAATTAATTGGTTCACCACCTTTGTCTTACCATCAGTCTATGGATGGAAGCCTGTGGACTTCATCAGCTTGGTATCCATCATTTTCCATAGAGTGGACAGAAAGATGCTTAGGAACCTACTATCTCGATTTGAGATAATGGACTTGGGAAGACCAAAATGTGGCCATACATGAATAAAATATAGTTGAGCATTTTCTTCAACAGATATATTTTTCTTACAAACAAGCATGATAGCCATTGTTTACAAATGATCAAATACCACAAAAATACAATCCTTACAATGTTTTAAAGTGGGCAAACCTAAGAGAAAATCCATTGAAACAAATTCCCAAGGCCTGGTTGGTTCTAGCAATGTTGTGTACAATCCCTGCTTCTTATTTTTTGGCTTGGCTATTGCACATGGGGTGTAATATTTGAGATATATTTCCACATCCTTTCACATATGGGGCTAGTAGAAGTGTTTTTGAAGAATTGTTAATGTCTTCTCTATACCAAAGTGTCCAGTTGTCCTACTAAAATGTGCTTCCCATATCATCTTATGTTACTCTATAGCTAAAACATAAACATGCCTAATATGATAGAGAACATTATCTTGAAAATGGAAGTTAGAAACATTTTTACCTTTTTGAAGCACTTGATATGTATCAACAAAGGTAAGATCTACTTCATACAGAGCACCCCAAGTGGTAGTCACATGTCTGCATAAGTCAAGAACTATTGTGAGTGTAGTAATTAGTGGATTTGAGCTCCCCTTTTTGTGTTTGATTATTAGATGGAATTGGTGAAGATATGTGGCCCACTTTTGATGTCTCTCATTTCATAGTTTTTTCTATGTTTGGATGAATTCTAATGGTATGTGGTCAATGTGGATGACCGTCTCTTTCCCAAGACATAGTGTTTTTATTATTTGCAAGCTTGCATAATGGAATAGAGCTCCTTATCATATGTTAGATATTTCTTGAATATATCAATGAAAGTATCACTATGATATGAAACAAGATGGCTATGTTGCATAATGATAGCTCCCATAGCATATTCAGATGCATCTATCATCAACTCAAAAGGTTGATGCAAAATTGGCAAGGCAAGAATAAGGGATAAGTAAAGTCTATTCTTCAAATTATAAAATGCCCTTTTTTGTATTTCACCCCACTGAAATGTAGCTTTAGCTACTCCTTTAGTCACTTGGGTTAGTGACCAAGCAACATGTGAGAATCCAACAATAAACCTGAGATAGAAATTTGCAAGACCCAAGAAGCTACAAAGTTTTGTGAGGGTCCATGGTGTGGGCCATTATCGAATAACCCAAATCTTTTATGGATCAACATGGACCCATTACTCATTCAAAATGTACTTTAGGTACTAAATTCTTGTCCTCCCAAATGTGCATTTATCAATATTTGCATACAACTTGTGCTCCCAAAGAGTTTGAATCACCTTATGAACATGTTGTAAATGTTCCTCCCATGTTCTATTATAGATGAGTATGTCATCCAGGTAGACAACCAAAAAAGATTTGGTGAAGGGTCATAGGATGTCATCCATCATCCTCATGAAGGTTACAGGTGTGTTAGTTAAGCCAAAAGGTATAACCAACCATTTTAAGAGCCCCTCCTTAGATTTGAATGCAGTCTTCCAGACATCAATGGGATCGATGGGAATTTGGTGATAGCTAGATTTGAGATCAATTTTGGTGAAGAACTTTACACAATAGAGTTGGTCCATCAAGTTATCAATCCTGGGGAAAGGGTAGCAATTCTTCACAGTGATTTTATTCAGGGCTTGGTAGTTAATGCAAAGCCTCCATGTTCCATCTTTCTTTGGTGTCAAGACATTTGGGCTACCATAGGGTGGAGATCTTGGCTTGATGTGACACTTTTGGATCAATTCTTGAATTTGTCTTTTTATCTTATGATTCTCTAAAACTGATCTGTGATACACAAGACTGTTAGGCAAAGGTGATCCTAGGATCAAATTGATAGAATGTTTTACTTGGCAATGCAGTTGAACTCTTATGGGTGACTTGAATAAGTCATTATATTCTCATATGATTTTTCCTATCTAATTTTGTTGTTGTGTTGATTGTGTATTTAGGACTGCAACATTAGCCTTCTTGGGTTTTTGTGGTTTGACCACCATGAGAACAAATTTCTGTCTTCTCCACAAATCTTTTACATTAATTAGCACTAATTAGGGAGATAGATGTGGGAGGTGGTACCTTTGGTACCCTGTAGCACTATGTTCTAAGAGTGAAGATGATTCTTCAATTTCATTATTCATAAATGCCATGTCATTTATACATGAATGGCTAACCAACGAGTACATCACAAACATCTAGATTGACCACATCACATAAGACTTCATCTTGGAAAGGTGTTATTGCATATGAAAGAAGACACTAATGGGTGACACAGAGGTCTTTCCCTAGGCTCAACCATCCAATATTGTATGCCTTTCGATGAGATGTCATGGATAGATTCAAACTTTTCATAACTTTAGCAGAGATTAAATTCTTTTCATTCCCACTATCAAGAATGAAATGCAAAGGCTTACCTTTTACCCATAAATTATAGTGAAACAATATTTCTTTGTCATCTGGTCTTTCCTCACGGGTCTGTGATGAAGTGATGATGGTGTTAGGATCAACATCAACAATTTCTTCTTCATCCTCTTCGACTGTGGGTTGTGTATGAGACAGAGTAGTAGATGTTGAGTATTGTGACTCAAAAAGTAGTGACTTGATGGCTTGACATTCTTCTTTGGAGTGAGTTCCAGTTTTTTGGTAATCACACCATTTTCTAGCCTTCCCCTTCTGGGGTTTCTTATCTTGAAACTCCTTTTCCTTCCAATTATGTCCTCATGTTTGACCTTCCTTGTTACTTTTCCATTTTGAGGGATGACTCTTCATATTCTTTCTACCATGCTTCTACTCAATCTTCACTAAAAATTTGTATGCCTCATCGAGGGTTTCCGAGTTGAAGAGTTCCATTTCCCCCCATATGTACCATTTTAGTCCACCATGATATTTTAGAGTCTTATGTTTCTCACTTTCTTGGATTCCCAATCTTGCAGACAAAGAATGAAAAATATCTGTGTAATCTTGAATAGATTGGTCCTTACCTTGGTGAATTTATTGCCACTATATGTATAGATCTTCATATGATCTAATGGGATAGTATTCTTCTTTCACCACTTCCACAGAATCATCCCAGGTAGGTTCCACCTCAAGGCGAATGTCATCTATACTAATCTTTTCTTCATCAGTGATTTTGTTTACAAAGAAGTAGGAAGACAATTGATCTAACCAATTTTCTACTACATCAGCATTGATTTTGCCTTCAAATTTAGGAATATCAAAATTCACCTAAACTTTGAAGGGTGTTGGGGCACTAAAAGGATGTTCCATGGATGAGGAGCCAAGAAGTGTTGCTGAGGAGCTAGAATTTCCCATCGAAAATTGTTATTAAATTTAGGAAAATTGATGTAGCATTTTTGCTTATTTCTATTGGAGGGATTCATTCACCATTTCCTTTAAAGGATTGGATGTCTTAGTTTTGTCTTCCATTTAAAGTCATTTGGAGTGAATAGGTGGGTAGTTTGGAAGCTTTGTTGTTTCTCACCCAAGCTTCTTTTAGCCTGACCTCATCCTCAGGATCATAAACTCTCAAGAAAAAACACTCTAATACCACTGATCCAAAAATCAAAAGTTATGGTTGATAAATATTTCAAGAATACATAAATAACATAGTAACAATGAATTCTCTGAGAAGAGATGTATTATTACTCAAGATCGCAATACAACTATATGCTTATCTCTGGGAAGAGATGTCTGTTTTTCCATTTCAAGTTACATATTAATTTATACCTATTTAGAAAGTAGGGGGAGGGTGTGTAAGGTAAAAAATATTGAGGGAGATTAAATTTTTTGACTTCCATGCTTTAAAATAATATGTAACTCAAGGAATTACTATTTTTAGAAACTTACTATTTTTAGACTGCACTAATAAAATTGAAATTTGGGGCACTTCCATTGGGTTTTAGGGGGTCAAACTTTATTTAGCATAGGTCAATGCCATCCAAAAATTTTATCTTCATTATTATCTTTCCAATGGTTCAAACGGTGATTCAATTGGAGCTACGGTGCAAAAGTTATGGCTCTCAAAAGTTCCATCATCAATTGGGGTGGAACTGCCACCTGAATTGTCACCTAAATTGCTGGCCAGATGATTCTTACCTCCTTGAAAATCAATGGTCCCCATTGTGTCAATGTTACTCATCAAGTTTCGTAGTTGTGTCTTGATTTTATTCTCTATGATCCACTGACATTGGTGGCTAAGATGGCCCCTTTTGACCACTCGATAAAGCAGAATAGAGCGTCCTCTTGTTGTCTTCATCCAGGTGTCCACAATTTGATCCTCCTCCACTGGAGAAAAACTCTATGGATCAATCTCATCAATGTCAAGTTATTATACTACAAATGAAGTGTCTAATAGAGGTGGATGATATGGTTTGAGGAGCTCCACATTGAATATTGGATGCAGACCAACGTAGGCTGGTAGGTTCAACTCAAAAGCATTTTCTGCAAAATTTCTTGTGATCGTGTAGGGACCATATCTCAGAGGCTGAATTTTTCTATGTGGGCCTGAAAACTATTCCTTTTAAAGTCACAACCAAACCTTATCACCCATATCAAAATGGTGTACAATCATATGTTTGTCATGGCATTACTTATACTTTTGATTCATCTTCTCTAGGATGTCATGAACTTGTTGTTGGATGTGTTGCATTTGTTCAATAAACTTTGTTGATTTTACTGCCTTAGATCTTCTGTGAGGTGTGTATTACATGGTGGAGAATGGAATAGCTATATCAATTGGTGCCATGGGTTGGAACCCAAAGCATACTATGCTTGGTCGAGTTGTGTAGGGCCCGATTGTATCCATGTTGTACGAAAAGAAGCCCCTCATCCCATGTTGATGGATGTTTAGAGTGATACAACTGAATCATTTAAACAATCAAGTGCTTCACCACCTCTATCTGACCATTAGTATGTGGATGGAAGGCAGTGGACTCAATTAGCTTGGTATCCATCATCTTCCATAAAGTGGACTAGAAGATGCGTAGGAACCTGCTATCTCAATCTGAGACAATGGACTTTGGAAGACCAAAATGGAGCCATACATGACTAAAATATAGTTGAGCAGTTTCTTCTGCAGATATATTTTTCTTACAATAAATCATGATAGCCATTTTTTAAAAATGATCAACTACCACAAAAATACAATCGTTACCATGTTTTGAAGTGGGCAAACCTGAGAGAAAATCTATTGAGACAAATTCCTAAGGCCTAGTTGGTTCTGGCAATGGCATGTACAATCCTTGCTTCTTATTTGTTGGCTTGGATATCACACATGGGGTAAAATATTTGAAATATATTTCCACATATTTTCACATATGGGGCTAGTATAAGTGCTTTTGAAGAACTACCAATGTCTTCTCTATATCAAAGTGTCGAGCTGTCCTATTGAAATGTGCTTCCCATATCATCTTCTATTGCTCTGCAGCTGGAACATAGATGTGCCCCATATGACAGAAGACATTATCTTGCTAATAGAAATTAGAAACATGTTTACCATTTTGAAGCACCTGATATGTATCAGCAAAGATAGGATCTGCTTCATACAGAGCACCCCAAGTGGCAGTCTCATGTCCAAACAAGCCGCGAACTATTGTGAGTGCAGTAATTGGTGGACGGCTTAGATAATTTATAGTTGTATTTGAGCTCCCCTTTTTGTGTTTGATTATTAGATGAAATTGTTGATGATATGTGGCTCACTTTTAGTTCCTCTTATTTCATAGTTTGCTCTGTGTCTAGATGAATTCCAATGGTCTATGGTTAAAGTGGATGACCATCTCTTTTCCCAAGATATATTGTTTCCATTATTTGTAAGCTTGCACAATGGCATAGAGAACCTTATCATATGTCAGATATTTCCTAACTATATCATTGAAAGTTTCATTATGATAGGTAACAAGATGGCTATGTTGCATGATGATAGCTCCCATGGCATATTCAGATGCATATATCATCAACTCAAAAGGTTGATGCAAATTTGGCAAGGCAAGAATAGGGGCTGAGTAAAGTCTGTTCTTAAAATTATCAAATGCCCTTTGTTTTATTTCACCCCACTAAAATATATCTTTAGCTCCTCCTTTAGTCACTTGGGTTAGTGACCAAGCAACATGTAAAAATCCAAGAAATAACCTGTGATAGAAATTTGGAAGACCAACGAAGCTATAATGTTCTATAAGGGTCCGTGGTGTGGGCCATTCTCGAATAACCTAAATATTTTCTAGATCAACATGGACCCCTTGCTTATTCATAATGTACCTGAAGTACTGAATTTTTGTCATCCTAAATGTGCATTTGTCAAGATTTGCATACAACTTATGCTCTCAAAGTGTTTAAAGCACCTTACAAACATGTTGGAAATGTTATTCCCATGTTCTGCTATAGATGAGTATGTCATCTAGGTAGACAACCACAAATGAGTTAGTGAAGGGTCATAAGATGTCATCCATCATCCTCATGAAGGTTGTAGGTGGATTAGTTAAGCCAAAAGGCACAACCAACCATTTAAAGAGCCCCTCCTTAGATTTGAATGCAGTCTTCCAGACATCAGTGGGATCGATGGGAATTTGGTGATAGTCAGATTTGAGATCAATTTTTTGTGAAGAATTTTGCACCATGGAGTTGGTCCATCAGGTCATTAATCCTAGGGAGAGGGTAGCGATTTTTCACAGTGATTTTATTCAAGGCTTAGTAGTCAATGCAAAGCCACCATGTTTTATCTTTCTTTGGTGCCAAGTGAATTAGGCTACCATAAGGTTAAGAGCTTGGCCTGATGTGACCCTTTTGGATAGATTATTGAATTTGTCTTTTTATCTCATCATTCTTCAAAAGTGATCTATGATACATAGGACTATTAGGCAAAGGTGATCTTGGGATCAAATCGATAGAATTTTTTACCTAATAATGTAGTGAAACTCCTGTGGGTGACTTGAATAAGTCATTATATTCTCATATGATTTTTCCTATCTACTTTTGTTGTTGTGTTGATTGTGTTGTCAGGACTGCAACATCGGCCTTCTTGGGTTTTTGTGGTTTGACCACCATGAGAAAAAATTACTTTGTCTTCTCCACCAATCTCTTACATTACTTAGCACTGATTAGGGAGATAGATGTGGGATGTGGTACCTCTAGTACCCTATAGCACCATGTTCCAAGAGTGAGGGTGATTCTTCAAGTTTGTGATTCATAGATGCCATATTGTTCATACATGAATGGTTGACCAAGGAGTACATCTCAAACATCTAGATTGACCACATCACACAAGACTTCATCTTGGAAAGGTTTTATTGCATATAAAAAAAGACACTAATGGGTGACACAGAGGTCTCTCCCTAGGCTCAACCATCCAATATTGTATGGCTTTGGATGAGGCTTCATGGATAGATTCAAATTTTTCACAAATTTAGTAGAGGCTAAATTCTTTTGACTCCCACTATCAAGAATGAAATGTAAAGGATTGCCTTTTACATGTAATTTTGAGTGAAATAATATTTCTTTATCATCTGGCCTTTTTTTATGGGTCTATGATGAAGTGATGATGGTGTCGGGCTCAGCATCTACAATTTCTTCATCTTCTTCGACTATGGGTTGTGTATGAGACAGAGTAGTAGATGTTGAGTATTGTGACTCAAAAAGTAGTGACTTGATAGCTCAACATTCTTCTTTGGAGTGAGTTCCAATTTTTTGGCAATCACACCATTTTCTAGCCTTCCCCTTCTGGGGTTTCTTATCTTGAAACTCATTTTGCTTCCAATTTTGGCCTTGTGTTTTACCTTCCTTGCCACTTTTCAATTTTAAGAGTTGACTCTTCATATTCTTTTTGCCACGCTTCTGCTCAATATTTACTGTGAATATGAATACCTCACCGAGTGTTTCCAAGTTGAATATTTCCATTTCCCCCATATGTATCATTTTAGTCTACCAGGATATTTGAGAGTCTTATGTTTCTCACTTTCTTGGATTCCTAATCTTGTAGACAAAGAATGAAAAATATCTATGTAATCTTGAACAGATCAGTCCTTACCTTGGTGAAGTTGTTGCCATTATATGTACAGATCATCATATGCTCTAATGGGATAGTAATCTTCTTTAACTACTTCCAAAAAATCATCCCAAGTAGGTTTCATGGATGAGGAGCCAAGAAGTGTAGTTGAGGAGCCATAATTTCCCATTGAGAGTTGTTAAAGAATTTAGGCAAATTGTTGTAGCATTTATGCTTGTTAACATTGAAGGGCTTCATTCACTATTTCCATGAAATGATCAGATGTCTTAATGTCATCTACCATTTGAAGTCATTTAGAGCGAATAGATGGGTAATTTGGAAGCTCTGTTGTTTCCCACCCAAGCTTCTTATAGCCTGACCTCACCCTTGGGATCATACATTCTCAAGACAAACCACTCTGATACCATTGATCCAAAACATAGAATTTTTGGCTGATAATTATTTCAAGAACACATAAATAACATAGTAACAATGAATTCTCTTAGAAGAGATGTATTATTACTCAAGATTGCAATATAACTATATGCTTATCTCTGGGAAGAGATATCTGATTTTCCATTTCGGGTTACATATTCATTTATACCTATTTAGAAAGTAGGGGAAGGATATGGAAGGTCACCAATCTCAAGGGAGATTAATTGCTTCGACTTCCACTCTTTAAAATAATACATAACTCAAAGATTACTATTTTTAGAAACTTACTATTTTTAGACTTCACTACTAAAATTGAAATTTGGGGTACTTCCATTGGGTTTTAGTGGGTAAAATTTCATTAAATAGAGCTAAAATCCATCCCAAAGTGTTCTCCTCATCTTAGCTTTCCAATAGTTCAAATGATGAGTCAATTGGAGCTATGGTGAAAAATTTATAGCTCCCAAAAGTTTCATCATCAATTGGGGTGGAACTGGCACCTGAATTGTCACCTAAATTACTGCCCAGATCATTACTCCCTCCTTGAAAATAAATGTTCCCCATTGCTTAAATGTTACTCATCAGGTGTGGTAGTTGTGTCTTGATTTGATTTTTTGTGAGGTACTCACCTTGGTGGCTAAGCTGGCCCCTTTTGACCACTCGATAAAGTGGAATAGAAAGTCCTCTTGTTGTCTTCATCCAAGTGTCCACAATCTGATCTTCCTCCACTGGAGAAAAACTCTGTGGATCAAGCTCATCAATTTCAAGTTTTTCTGCTACAACTAAAGTGTCTAATAGAGGTGGATGATATGGTTTGAGGAGCTCCACATTGAATATTGGATGCTGACCAAGGTAGGCTAGTAGGTTCAACTCAAAAGCATTTTTTGCAAATTTTTTGGTGATGGTGTAGGGACCATATCACAGAGGCTGAATTTTTCTATGTGGGCCTACAATTCATTCCTTTTAAAGTCACAACCAAAACTTATCACCCACATCAAAAAGGTGTGCAATTAACTTTGATGCTTTTTCTACCTCAGATCTTCCATGAGGTGTGTAATTCATGGTGGAGAATGGAATAGCTATATCAATTGGTGCCATGGGATGGAACCTGAAGCATACATGGAATGGATTGTGCTTGGTTGAGTTGTGAAAGGCTTGATTATATCTATGTTGTATGAAAAGAATCCTCTCATCCCATGTTAATGGATGTTTGGAGTGATACATCCAAATCATGTGAATAACCAAGTGGTTCACCACCTCTATCTGACCATCAGTCTGTGAATGGAAGGATGTGGACTTCATCAGCTTGGAATCCATCATCTTCCATAGAGTGGACCAGAAGATGCTTAGGAACCTACTATCTTGATCTGAGATAATGGACTTGGTAAGACCAAAATGGAGCCATACCTGACTAAAATATAGTCGAGCAGTTTCTATAGTAGATATATTTTTCTTACAAGCAATCATGATAGCCACTTTTGTAAAATGATCAACTACCACAAAAATATAGTCCATACCATGTTTTGAAGTGGGAAAACCTAAGATAAAATCCACTGAGATAGATTCCCAAGGCCTTGTTGGTTCTAACAATGCTGTGTATAATCCTTGCTTCTTATTTGTTGGCTTGGCTATCACACATGGGGTTCAAGATTTGATATATCTTTCCACATCCTTTCACATATGGAGCCATTAGAAGTGTTTCTAAATAACTACCAATGTCTTCTATATATGAAAGTGTCTAGCTATCCTACTAAAATGTGCTTCCCATATCATCTTCTGTTGCGTTATAGTTGGAACACATATGTGCCCCATATGGTAAAGGAAATTATCTTGCAAATAGAAATCAAAAACATGTTTACCTTTTTAAAGCACATGATATGTATCAAAAAAGGTAGGATCTGCTTCATATATAGCACCCCAAGTGGTAGTCTCATGTCCGCACAAGTCAATAACTATTATGAGTGTAGTAATTGGTGGATGGCTCAGATAATCTATAGTTGTATTTGAGCTCCACTTTTTGGGTTTGATTATTAGCTAGAATTTTTGAAGATATGTGATCCACTTTTGGTGCCTCTCATTTCATAGCTTGCTCTATGTCTAGATGAATTCCAATGGTCTGTGGTAAGTGTGGATGACCATCTCTTTTCCCAAATGTAGTGTTTCCATTGTTTGCAAGCTTGTACAATGGCATAGAGCTCCTTATCATATGTCAGATATTTCCTAACTATATCAATGAAATTTTCACTATGATATGCAACAAGATGGTTATGTTTCATGATGATAGCTCCCATGGCATATTTAGATGCAGCTATCATGAACTCAAAAGGTTGATGCAAATTTGGCAAAAAAAGAATAGGGGCTAAGTAAAGTCTATTCTTCAAATTATCAAATTCCCTTTGTTGTATTTCACTCCACTGAAATGTAGCTTTATCTCCTCCTTTACTCACTTGGGTTAGTGACCAAACAACATGTGAAAATTGAAGAACAAAACTATGATAGAAATTTTCAAGACCCAAGAAGCTGTGAAGTTCTATGAGGGTCCATGGTGTGGGCCATTCTCGAATAACTTAAATATTTTATGGATCAATATGGACCCCTTTCTCATTCACAACGTACCTGAGGTACTAAATTATTGTCATCCCAAATGTGCATTTTTCAAGATTTGCATAAAACTTGTGCTCTCAAAGAGTTTGAAGCACCTTACAAAGATGTTGTAAATGTTCCTCCTATGTTATACTATAGATGAGTATGTCATCTAGTAGACAACCACAAATGAGTTGGTGAAGGGTTGTCATATGTCATCCATTATCCTCATGAATGTTACAGGTGTGTTAGTTAAACCAAAATGCATAATCAACAATTTAAAGAGCCCCTCCTTAGATTTGAATGCAGTCTTCTAGACATCAGTGGGATTGATGGGAATTAGGTGATAGCCAGATTTGAGATCAATTTTGGTGAAGAAAATCATACAATGGATTTGGTCTAGCAAGTCATAAATCATGGGGAGAGGGTAGTGAATCCTCATAGTGATTTTATTTAGGGCTTGGTAGTCAATGCAAAGCCTCATGTTCCATCTTTAATTGTTCTAAGGTAATTGGGTTGCCATAGGGTGAAGAGCTTGGCATAATGTGACCCTTTTGGATCAATTCTTGAATTTGTCTTTTTATCTCATCATTCTCCAAAATTGATCTATGATACACAGGACTATTAGGTAAATGTGATCCTAGGATCAAATCAATAAAATGTTTTACCTAATAATGTAGTGGAACTCCTATGGGTGGCTTGAATAAGTCATTATATTCTCCTATGATTCATCCTATCTACTTTTGTTGTTGTTTTAATTTTGTAGTCAAGACTACAACGTCAGCCTTCTTGGGTTTCTGTGGTTTGATCACCATGAGAACAAATTACTTTATCTTCTTCACCAATCTCTTACATTGCTTAGCATTGATCAGGGAGATAGATGTGGAAGGTGGTACCTCTGGTACCATATAGCACCGTGTTCCAAGAGTGAGAGTGATTCTTCAAGTTTGTGATTCATAGATGCCATGTCATTCATACATGAATGGCTGACTAAGGAGTACATCACAAACATCTAGATTGGCCACATCAAATAAGACTTCATCTTGGAATTGTTTTATTACATATGAAAGAAGACACTGATGGGTGACATAGAGGTCTCTCCTCGGGCTCAACCATCCAATATTGTATGGCTTTGGATGGGCTTCATGGATAGATTCAAACTTTTCACAACTTTAGCAAAGATTAAATTATTTTGACTCCCACTATCAATAATGAAATACAAAGGCTTACCTTTTACCCATAATTTGGAGTGAAATAATCTTTTCATGTCATCTGGAATTTTCCTTATAGGTCTGTGATGAAGTGATGATGGTGTTGGGCTCCGCATCTACAATTTCTTCTTCATCCTCTTCGACTGCGGGTTGTGTATGAGACAAAGTAGAAGATGTTGGGTATTATGACTCAAAAAGTAGTCACTTGATGGCTTGACATTATTCTTTAGAATTAGTTCCAATTTTGTGGTAATCACACCATTTTCTAGCCTTCCCAATTTCTTTTCTTGAAACTCCTTTTGCTTCCAATTTTGGCCTCGTGTTTGACCTTCCTTGTCACTTTTCCATTTTAAGGGTTGACTCTTCATATTCTTTTTGCTATGTTTCTACTCAATCTTTACTATGAATTTGTGTGCCTCACTGAGGGTTTCTAAGTTGAAGATTTCCATTTCCCTCTGTATGTACCATTGTAGTCCACAATGATATTTGAGAGTCTTATGTTTCTCACTTTCTTGGATTCCTAATCTTATAGACAAAAAATGAAAAATATCTGTGTAATCTTGAACAGATTGGTCTTTACCTTGGTAAATTTGTTTCCACTATATGTATAGATCATAATATGCTCTAATGGGATAGTAATCTTCTTTCACAACTTCCACAAAATCATCCTAGGTAGGTTCCACCTCAAGGCCAATGTCATATGTATTGAACCTCTTTTTGTACACTTCCCACTAGTTTTTCATGGGCAATGATGCTTTGAAAATAGCAAAAGTGATCTTTTTTTCATTAGTGAATTTATTTATAGAGAATTAGGAAGACAATTGATTTTTTCTCCATCAGGGAACTGAAAGGACATTCCTTGGATGAGGAGCCAGGAAGTGTAGCTGAGGAGCCAAAATTTCCCATTGGGAGTTGTTGAAGAATTTGAGCAAATAATTGCAACATCTATGCTTGTTGTCATTAGAGGGATTCATTCACCATTTCATTGAAAGGATCAGATGTCTCAGTGTCATCTACCATTTGAAGTCATTTGGAGTGTACAGGTGGGTAATTTGGAAGCTCTATTGTTTCCCACCCAAGCTTCTTATAGCTTGACCTCATCCTAAAGATCATACACTCTCAAGACAAGCCACTCTGATACCACTAATCCATAACTCAAAAGTTCTAGTTGATAAATATTTCAAGAACACATAAATAACATAATAACAATGAATTCTTTGAGAAGAGATGTATTATTACTCAAGATCACAATACAACTATACAATTATCTCTGGGAAGAGATGTCTAATTTTCCATTTCAAGTTACATATTCATTTATACCTATCTAGAAAGCAAGGGGAGGATGTGGAAGGTCACCAATCTCAATGGATAATAAGTGGCTTGACTTCCACACTTTAAAACAATACAAAAAGTAGTATATTTTTAGTATTATGACACAAAAAGTAGTGACTTGATGGCTCGACATTCTTCTTTGGATTGAGTTCTAGTTTTTTGGTAATCACACCATTTTATAGCCTTCCCATTCTGGGAATTCTTTCTTGAAACTCATTTTATTTCCAATTTTGGCCTCGTGTTTGACCTTGTCATTTTTCCATTTTGAGGGCTAACTCTTCATATTCTTTCTACCATGCTTTTGCTCAATCTTCACTATGAATTTGTATGCCTCACTGAGGGTTTCCAAGTTGAAGAGTTCCATTTCCCCCCGTATGTAACATTGTAGTCCACCACAATATTTGAGTCTTATGTTTCTCACTTTCTTGTATTCAAAATCTAGCAGACAAAGAATTAAAAATATATGTTTAATCTTGAATAGATTGGTCCTTACCTTGGCAAATTTGTTGCCACTGTATGTATAGATAATCATATGCTCTAATGGGATAGTATTCTTCTTTCACCACTTCCACAAAATCATCCTAGGTAGGTTTGACCTCAAGGCCAATGTCATCTTTACTGAACCTATTTTTGTACACTTCCCACTATTTTTTCACAGGCAATGATGCTTTTAAAAGAGCAAAAGTGATCTTTTCTCCATCGGGGAATTTGTTTATAGAGAAGTAGGAAGACAATTGATCTAACTAATTTTTTACTACATTAGCATTGATTTTGCCTTAAAATTTATGAATATAAAAATTCACTTGAACCTTGAAGGGTGTTAGGGCATTGAAAGGACATTCAATGGATGAGGAGCCAGAAAGTGTAGCTGAGGAGCTAGAATTTCCCATCAAGCGTTGTTAAAGAATTTGGGAAAATTGTTGTAGCATCTATGCTTGTTAACATTGAAGGGTTTCATTCACCATTTCCTTGAAAGGATTGGATGTCTCAATGTCATCTACCATTTGAAGTCATTTGGAGCAAAGAGATGGTTAATTTGGAAGCTCTATTGTTTCCCACCCAAACTTCTTGTAGCCTGACCTTGTCCTCGGGATCATACACTCTCAAGGCAAACCACTCTAATACCATTAATCTAAAACTTAGAATTTATGGTTGATAATTATTTCAAGAACACATAAATAACATAGTAATAATGAATTCTCTTTGAAGAGATGTATTATTACTCAAGATCGCAATATAACTATATGCTTATCTCTGGGAAGAGATGTCTGATTTTCAATTTCAGGTTACATATTCATTTATACCTATTTATAAATTAGGAGAAGGATATGGAAGGTCACCAATCTCAATGGAGATTAATTTCTTCGACTTCCATGCTTTAAAATAATACAGAACTTGAGGAATTACTATTTTTAGAAACTTACTATTTTTAGACTTCACTACTAAAATTGAAATTTAGGGCACTTACATTGGGTTTTAGTGGGTAAAAAATCATTAAACAGAGCTCAATGCCATCTCATAGTTTTCTCCTCATTCTTAGCTTTCCAAAATTTCAACCAATGAGTCAATTTGAGCTATGGTGTAAAATTTATGGCTCCCAAAAGTTTTGTCATCAATTGGGGTGGAACTGCCACCTGAATTATCACCTAAATTGCTACTCGAATCATTCCTCCCTCGAAAATAAATGGTCTCCATAGCATAAATGTTAGTCATCAAGTGTGGTAGTTGTGTCTTGATTTGATTTTTTGTGAGCCACTCACCTTGGTGGCTGAGTTGGCCCCTTTTGAGCACTTGATAAAGTGGAATAGAGCATCCTCTTGTTGTCTTCATCCAGGTGTCCACAATATGATCCTCCTCCACTAGAGAAAAACTTTATGGATCAGGCTCATCAATGTCAAGTTGTTTTGCTACAAATCAAGTGTCAAATAGAGGTGGATGATATGGTTTGAGGAGCTCCACATTGAATATTGGATGCAGACCAAGGTAGGCTGGTAGGTTCAACTCAAAAGCATTTTATCCAAGTTTTTTGGTGATGGTGTAGGGACCATATCGCAGAGGCTGAATTTTTTTATGTGGGCCTACAAGTCATTCCTTCTAAATTCACAACCAAAGCTTATCACCCACATCAAAAAGGTGTGAAATCTTATGTTTGTCATGGCATTGCTTACACTTATGATTCATCTTCTCCAGGATGTCATGAATTTTTTTTTGAATGTGTTGTATTTATTTAATGAACTTTGTTGCTTTTGATACCTCAGATCTTCCATGAGGTGTGTATTCTATGGTGGAGAATGGAATAGCTATATCAATTGGTGACATGGGATGGAACCTGAAGCATACATGGAATGGATTGTGCTTGGTCGAGCTATGCAGGGCTCAATTATATCCATGTTGTATGAAAAGAATCCTCTCATCCCATGTTGATGGATGTTTGGAGTGATACATCTAAATTATGTGAACAATCAAGTGGTTCACCACCTCTATCTAACCATCAGTCTCTGAATGGAAGGCTATGGACTTCATCAGCTTGGTATCCATCATCTTCCATAGAGTGGATGAGAAGATGCTCAGGAACTTGCTATCTCTATCTGAGATAATGGACTTGGTAAGACCAAAATGGAGCCATACATGACTAAAATATAGTCGAGCAGTTTCTTCAATAGATATATTTTTCTTACAAACAATCATGATAGCCATTTTGAAAAATGATCAAATACCACAAAAATATAGTCCTTACCATGTTTTGAAGTGGGCAAACCTAACAGAAAATCCACTGAGATAAATTCCCAAGGCCTTATTGGTTCTGGAAATGGCATGTATAATCCTTGCTTCTTATTTGTTGGTTTGGCTATCGCACATGGGGTTAAATATTTAAGATATATTTCCACATCCTTTCACATATGGGGCCATTAGAAGTGTTTTTGAATAACTACCAATGTCTTCTATATACCAAAGTGTCCAGCTGTCCTACTAAAATGTGCTTCCCATATCATCTTCTGTTGATCTACAATTGGAACACATATGTGCCCCATATGACAAAGGAAATTATCTTGAAAATAGAAATCAAAAACATGTTTACCTTTTTCAAGCACATGATATGTATCAGCAAAGGTAGGATTTGCTTCATGCATAGCACCCCAAGTGGTAGTCTCATGTCTGCACAAGTCAATAACTATTGTGAGTGTAGTAATTGGTGGATGGCTCAGATAATCTATAGTTGTATTTGAGCTCCACTTTTTGGGTTTGATTATTATCTATAATTGTTGAAGATATGTGGTTCACTTTTGGTGCCTCTCATTTCATAGTTTGCTCTATGTCTAGATGAATTCTAATGGTCTATGGTCAGCGTGGATGACCATCACTTTTCCCAAGATGTAGTGTTTCCATTATTTGCAAGATTGCACAATGGCATAGAGATCCTTATCATATGTCAGATATTTCATAACTATATCAGTGAAATTTTCACTGTGATATGCAACAAGATGGTTATGTTGCATGATGACATCTCCCATGGCATATTTAGATGCATCTGTCATGAACTCAAAAGGTTGATGCAAATCTGGCAAGGCAAGAACAGGGGCTAAGTAAAGTCTATTATTCAAATTATCAAATTCCCTTTGTTGTATTTCACTCCACTAAAATGTAGCTTTAGCTCCTCCTTTACTCACTCGGGTTAGTGACCAAACAACATGTGAAAATTGAAGAACAAAACTATGATATAAATTTTCAAGACCCAAGAATCTACAAAGTTTTATGAGGGTCCGTGGTGTGGGCCATTCTCGAATAACCAAAATATTTTTTGGATCAACATGGACCCCTTTCTCATTCACAATGTACCTGAGGTACTAAATTATTATCATTTAAAATTTTCATTTGTTAAGATTTGCATATAACTTGTGCTCTCAAAGAGTTTGAAGCACCTTATGAACATGTTGTAAATGTTCCTCCTATGTTATATTATAGATGAGTATGTCGTCCAGGTAGACAACCACAAATGAGTTGGTGAAGGGTCGTACGATGTCATCCATCATCCTCATGAAGGTTACAGGTGCATTAGTTAAGCCAAAAGGCATAACCAACACTTCAAAAAGCCCCTCCTTAGATATGAATGCAGTCTTCTAGAAATCAGTGGGATCAATTGGAATTTGGTGATACCTAGATTTGAGATCAATTTTGGTGAAGAACATCACACCACAGAGTTGGTCCAGCAAGTCATAAATCATGTGGAGAGGGTAGTGATTCTTCACAGTGATTTTATTTAGGGCTTGGTAGTTAATGCAAAGCCTCCATGTTCCATCTTTATTTGGTTCCAAGATAATTGGGTTGCCATAAGGTGAGATCTTGGCCTAATGTGACCCTTTTGGATCAATTTTTGAATTTGTCTTTTTATCTCATCATTCTCCAAAACTAATCTATGATACATAGGACTATTAGGCAAAGGTGATCTTGGGATCAAATTGATAGAATGTTTTACCTGATAATGTAGTGGAAATCTTATGGGTGACTTGAATAAGTCATTATATTCTCCTATGATTCATCTTATCTACTTTTGTTATTGTTTTAATTTTGTAGTCAGGACTGCGACATCAGCCTTCTTGGGTTTCTGTGGTTTGACCACCATGAGAACAAATTACTTTATCTTCTTCACAAATCTCTTACATTACTTAACACTGATCAGGGAGATAGATGTGGAAGGTGGTACCTCTAGTACCATATAGCACCGTGTTCCAAGAGTGAGAGTGATTCTTCAAGTTTGTGATTCATAGATGCCATGTCATTCATACATGAATGGCTGACCAAGGAGTACATCACAAACATCTAGATTGGCCACATCAAACAAGACTTCATCTTGGAATTGTTTTATTACATATGAAAGAAGACACTGATGGGTGACACAGAGGTCTCTCCTCGGGCTCAACCATCCAATATTGTATGGATTTGGATGGGCTTCATGGATAGATTCAAACTTTTCACAACTTTAGCAAAGATTAAATTATTTTGACTCCCACTATCAATAATGAAATACAAAGGCTTACCTTTTACCCATAATTTGGAGTGAAATAATCTTTTCATGTCATCTGGAATTTTCCTTATAGGTCTGTGATGAAGTGATGATGGTGTTGGGCTCCGCATCTACAATTTCTTCTTCATCCTCTTCGACTGTGGGTTGTGTATGAGACAGAGTAGTAGATGTTGAATATTATGACTCGAATAGTAGTGACTTGATGGATTGACATTCTTCTTTGGAATTAGTTCTAGTTTTGTGTTAATCACACCATTTTCCAGCCTTCCCCTTATGGGGTTTCTTATCTTGAAACTCCTTTTGCTTCTTATTTTGGCTTCATTTCTGACCTTCCTTGTCACTTTTCAATTTTAAGGGTTGACTCTTTGTATTCTTTCTGCCATGCTTCTACTCAATCTTTACTATGAATTTGTATGCCTCATCGAGGGTTTCCATGTTGAAGATTTCCATTTCCCTCCATATGTACCATTGTAGTCCACCACGATATTTGAGAGTCTTATCTTTCTCACCTTCTTGGATTCCTAATCTTGTAGACAAAGATTGAAAAATATTTGTGTAATCTTGAACAGATTGGTCCTTACCTTGGTGAAGTTATTGCCACTATATGTACAAATCATCATATGCTCTAATGGGATAGTAATCTTCTTTCACCACTTCCACAAAATCATCCCAGGTAGGTTCCACCTCATGGCCAATGTCATATGTACTAAACCTCTTTTTGTACACTTCCCACTAGTTTTTCATGGGCAATGATGCTTTAAAAAGAGCAAAAGTGATCTTTTCTCCATTAGTCAATTTGTTAATAGAGAATTAGGAATACAATTGATCTTTTCTCCATCAGGTCACTAAAAGGACATTCCATGGATGAGGAGCAAAGAAGTGTAGGTGAGGAGCCAAAATTTCCCATTGGGAGTTGTTGAAGAATTTGGGCAAATTGTTGTAGCATCTATGCTTATTTCCATTAGAGGGATTCATTCACCATTTCCTTGAAAGGATCAGATGTCTCGGTCTCATCCACCATTTAAAGTCATTTTCAGTGTATAAGTGGGTAATTTGAAAGCTCTGTTGTTTCCCACCCAAGCTTCTTGTAGCCTAACCTCATCCTTAAGATCATACACTCTCAAGACAAACCGCTCTGATACCACTAATCCAAAACTCAAAAGTTCCGGTTGATAAATATAACAAGAACACATAAATAACATAGTAACAATAAATTCTTTGAGAAGAGATGTATTATTACTCAAGATCGCAATACAACTATATGATTATCTCTGGGAAGAGATGTCTAATTTTCCATTTCAGGTTACATATTCATTTATACCTATTTAGAAAGCAAGGGGAGGATGTGTAAGGTCACCAATATTGAGGGAGAATAAGTGGCTTGACTTCCATGCTTTAAAACAATTCAAAAAGTAGTAGATGTTTAGTATTATGACTTAAAAAGTAGTGACTTGATGGCTTGATATTCTTCTTTGGAGTGAGTTCTAGTTTTGTGGTAATCACACCATTTTCTAGCCTTTCCCTTCTAGGGTTTCTTATCTTGAAACTCCTTTTGCTTCCAATTTGGGCCTTGTATTTGACCGTCCTTGTCACTTTTCCATTTTGAGGGCTGACTCTTCGTATTCTTTTAGCCATGCTTTTGCTCAATCTTTACTACAAATTTGTATGCCTCATTGAGGGTTTCCAAGTTGAAGAGTTCCATTTCCCCTTATATATACCATTGTAGTCCAGCACAATATTTGAGAGTCTTATGTTTCTCACTTTCTTGGATTCCCAATCTTGTAGACAAAGAATGAAAAATATCTGTGTAATCTTGAACAGATTGGTCCTTACCTTGGTGAAGTTGTTGCCACTATATGTACAGATCATCATATGCTCCAATGGGATAGTATTATTATTTAATAACTTCCACAAAATCATCTCAGGTAGGTTCCACATCAAGGCCAATTTCATCTATACTAAACCTCTTTTTGTACACTTTCCACCAATTTTTCATAGGCAATGATGCTTTCAAAATAGTAAAAGTGATCTTTTCTCCATCGGTGAATTTGTTTACAGAGAAGTAGAAAGACAATTGATCTAACTAATTTTATAATGCATCAACATTTATTTTGCCTTCAAATTTAGAAATACCAAAATTTACTTGAACCTTGAAGGGCGTTGGGGCACTGAAAGGATGTTCCATGGATGAGGAGCCAGGAAGTGTGGTTGAGGAGCTAGAATTTCCCATCAGGAGTTGTTGAAGAATTTGGGAAAATTGTTGCAACATCTATGCTTGTTGCCATTATAGGACTTCATTCACCATTTCCTTGAAATTATTAGATGTCTTGGTGTCATCTGCCATTTGATGTCATTTAGACTGAACAAGTGGGTAGTTTGGAAGCTCTGTTGTTTCCCACCCAAGCTTCTTATAGCTTGACCTCATCCTTGGGATCATACAACTCTCAAGACAAACTGCTCTGATACCACTAATCCAAAACTCAAAAGTTTTGGTTGATAAATATTTCAAGAACACATAAATAACATAGTAACAATGAATTCTCTAAGAAGAGATTTATTATTACTCAAGATCGCAATACAACTATATGCTTATCTATGGAAAGAAATGTTTGAATTTCCATTACGGGTTACATATTCATTTATACATATTTATAAAGTAGGGGGAGGATGTGGAAGGTCACCAATCTCAAGGGAGGTTAAGTGGTTCAACTTCCATGCTTTAAAACAATATAGAACTCAAGGAATTACTATTTTTAGAAACTTACTATTTTAAGATTGCACTACTAAAATTAAAATTTTGGGCACTTCCATTGGGTTTTAGGTGGTCAAGCTTTATTAAGCAAAGCTCAATGCCATCTCACAGTTTTTTCCTCATTCTTATCTTTCCATGGTGAGTCAATTAGAGATACGGTGTAAAAGTTATAGCTCCCATAAGTTCCATCATCGATTGGGGTGGAACTGCCACCCGAATTGTCACCTAAATTGTTGCCTAGATAATTCCTTCCTCCTTGAAAATTAGTGGTCCCCATTGCATCAGTGTTACTCATTAGGTGTGGTAGTTGTGTCTTTATTTGATTCTCTATGAGCCATTCAGCTTGGTGGCTAAGTTGGCCCCTTTTGACCACTCGATAAAGCAAAATAGAGTGTCCTCTAGTTATCTTCATCCAAGTGTCCACAATATGATCCTCCTCCAATGGAGCAAAACTCTATGGATAAATATCATCAATGTCAAGTTGTTCTACTACAACTGAAGTGTATAATAGAGGTGGATGATATGGTTTGAGGAAATCCACATTGAATACTGGATGTAGACCAAGGTAGGCTGGTAGGTTCAACTCAAAAGCATTTTCTCCAACTTTTTTGGTGATGGTGTAGGGACCATATTGTAGAGGACAAATTTTTCTATCTAGGCTTACAAATCAGTCCTTTTGAATTCACAACCAAACCTTATCACCCACTACAAAATGGTGTGCAATCCTCTATTTGTCATGGCATTGCTTATACTTTAGATTCATCTTCTCGACGATGTCATGAATTTTTTGCTGGATGTGTTACATTTGTTCAATGAACTTTTTTGATTTTTCTACCTAAAATCTTCCATGAGGTGTGTATTCCATGGTGGAGAATGGAACAACTATATCAATTAGTTTCATGGGTTGGAACCTGAAGCATTCATGGAATGGACTGTGCTTGGTCTAGCTATGTAGGGCCTGATTCTATCCATGTTATATGAAAAGAATCCCCTCATCCCATGTTAATGGATGTTTGGAGTGATACACCTAAATCATGTAAATAATCAAGTGGTTCACCACCTCTGTCTGACCATCAGTCTATGGATGGAAGGTTATGGACTTCATCAACTTGGTATCCATCATCTTCCATAGAGTGGACTAGAAGATGCTTAGGAACATGCTATCTCGATCTAAGATAATGGACTTAGGAAGACTAAAATGGAGCCATACATGACTAAAATATAGTTGAGGAGTTTCTTTAGTAGATATATATTTTTTACAAGCAATCATGATAGCCATTTTTGAAAAATGATCAACTACCACAAAAATAGAGTCCTTACCATGTTTTAAAGTGGGTAACCCTTAGATAAAATCCATTGAGATAGATTCCCAAGGCCTAGTTGGTTCTAGAAATGGCATGTAAAATCCTTAATTCTTATTTGTTGGATTGGCTATCACTGAGATATCTTTCCACATCCTTTCACATATGGGTCTAGTAGAAGTGTTTTTGAAGAACTGTCAATGTCTTCTCTATACCAAAGTGTCTAGATGTCCTACTAAAATGTGTTTCCCATATCATCTTCTATTGCTCTATAGTTGGAACATAGATGTGTCCCATATGAAAGAGGACATTATCTTGAAAATATAAATTAGAAACATGTTTACCTTTTTGAAGCACCTTATATGTATCAGCAAAGGTAGGATCTACTTCATACAGATCACCCCAAGTGGCAGTCTCATGTCTGCACAAGTCAAGAACTATTTTGAGTACAGTAATTGGTGGATGGATTGGATAATCTAAAACTGTATTTGAGCTCCCCTTTTTATGTTTGATTATTATATGGAATTGTTGAAGATATGTGGCCCACTTTTGGTGCCTCTCATTTCATAATTTTCTTTGTGTCTGGATGAATTCCAATGGTCTGTGTTCAGTGTAGATGAACGTTTCTTTTCCCAAGATGTAGTTTTTCCATTGTTTTCAAGCTTGCATAATGGCATAGAGATCCTTATCATATTTTAGATATTTCCTAACTATATCAGTGAAAGTTTCACTATGATATGCAATAGGATGGCCATGTTGCATGATGATATCTCCCATGGCATATTCATATACATCTGTCATCAACTCAAAAGGTTGATGCAAATCTGGCAAGGCAAGAATAGGGGCTGAGTAAAGTCTATTCTTCAAACTATCAAATGCACTTTTTTATATTTCACCCCATTGAAATGTATCTTTAGCTCCTCCTTTAGTCACTTGGGTTAGTGACCAAGAAACATGTGAAAATACAAGAACAAACATGTGATAGAAATTTACAAGACCCAAGAAGCTATGAAGTTCTATTAGGGTCCCTAGTGTGGGCCATTCTCAAATAACCTGAATCTTTTATGGATCAACATGAACTCCTTATTAATTCACAATGTACCTGAGGTACTAAATTTTTGTCAACTTTAATGTGCATTTGTCAAGATTTTCATACAACTTGTGCTCTTGAAGAGTTTGAAGCACCATACAAACATGTTGTAAATGTTCCACCCATTTTCTACTGTAAATGAGTATGTCATCTAGATAGACAAGCACAAATGAGTTGGTGAAGGGTCATAAGATGTCATCCATCATCCTCATGAAGGTTACAGGTGCGTTAGTTAAGCCAAAAGGCATAACCAACCACTCAAAGAACCTCTCCTTAGATTTGAATGCAGTATTCCAGACATTTGTGGGATCAATGAGAATTTGGTGATAGCCAAATTTGAGATCAATTTTTGTGAATAACTTTGCACCATGGAGATGGTCCAAAAATTCATCAATCTTGGTGAGAGGGTAGTGATTCTTCATAGTGATTTTATTCAGGGCTCAATATTTAATGCAAAGCCTCCATGTTCCATCATTCTTTGATGCCAAGATAATTGGGTTATCATAGGGTGAAGAGCTTGGCCTGATGTGACCCTTTTGGATCAATTCTTAAATTTCTATTTTTATCTCATCATTCTCCAAAATTAATCTACAATAAATAGGACTATTAGGCAAAGGTAATCTTAGGATCAAATTGATAGAATGGTTTACTTGGCAATGCAGTGGAACTCCTGTGGGTGACTTGAATAAGTCATTATATTCTCCTGTGATTCATCCTATCTGCTTTTGTTGTTATATTGATTGTGTAGTTAGGACTACAACATCAGCCTTCTTAGGTCTCTATGGTTTGACCACCATGAGAACAAATTGCTTTATCTTCTCCACCAATCTCTTACATTACTTAGCACTGATCAGGGAGACAGATGTGGGAGGTGGTACCTCTGGTACCCTGTAGTGCTGTGTTCCAAGAGTGAGGGTGATTCTTTGGGTTTGTGATTCATAGATTCCATGTCATTCATACATGAATCACTAACCAAGGAGTACATCACAAACATTTAGATCGACCACATCATACAAGACTTCATCTTCGAAAGGTTTTATTGTATATGAAAGAAGACACTGATGGGTGACACGGAGGTCTCTCCCTAGGCTCAACCATCCAATACTATATGGCTTTGGATGAGGCTTCATGGATAGATTCAAACTTTTAACAACTTTAGCAAAGATTAAATTATTTTGACTCCCACTATCAACAATGAAATGTAAAGGCTTACCTTTTACCCATAATTTGGAGTGAAATAATCTTTCCTTGTCATCTGGGCTTTCCTCATGGGTTTGTGATGAAGTGATGATGGTGTCAGGCTCAACATCTATAATTTCTTCTTCATCCTCTTCAACTATGGGTTATGTATGAGACAGAGTAGTAGATGTTGAGTATTATGACTCAAAAAGTAGTGACTTGATGGATCAACATTCTTCTTTGGAGTGAGTTCCAATTTTTTGGTAATCACACCATTTTTTAGCCTCCCCTTCTGGGGTTTCTTATCTTGAAACTCCTTTTATTTCCAATTTTGACCTTGTGTTTGACCTTCCTTGTCACTTTTCCATTTTGAGGTCTGACTCTTTGTAATCTTTTTGCCATGCTTCTGCTCAATCTTCATTGCAAATTTATATGCCTCATCGAGGGTTTCCAAGTTGAAGAATTCCATTTCCCATAATATGTACCATTGTATTCCACTAAGATATTTGAGATTATTATGTTTCTCACTTTCTTGGATTTCCATTCTTATAGACAAAGAATGAAAAATATCTATGTAATCTCGAACAGATTAGTCCTTACCTTGGCAAAGTTGTTTCCACTATATGTATATATCATCATATGCTCCAATGGGATAGTATTCTCTTTTCACCACTTCCACAAAATCATCCTAGGTAGGTTCCACCTCAAGGCCAATTTCATATATACTAAACCTCTTTTTTTTCACGTCCCACCAATTTTTCACAGGCAATGATGCTTTCAAAACAGCAAAAGTGATCTTTTCTCCATCGATGAATTTGTTTATAGAGAAGTAGGAATACAATTTATCTAACCAATTTTCTACTACGTCAACATTGATTTTTCCTTTAAATTTAGGAATATCAAAATTCACCTAAACCTTGAAGGGTTTTGGGGCACTGAAAGGACATTCCATGGATGAGGATCTAGGAAGTGTAGCTGAGGAGCTAGAATTTCCCATCAAGAGTTGTTGAAGAATTTTGGAAAATATTTGTAGTATCTATGATTGTTACCATTGGAGGGCTTCATTCACCATTTCCTTGAAAGGATCGGATGTCTCAGTGTTGTCTACCATTTGAAGTCATTTAGAGCGAATAGGTGGGTAGTTTGGAAGCTCTGTTGTTTCTCACCCAAGCTCCTTGTATCTTGACCTCGTCCTTGGGATCATACACTCTCAAGACAAACCGATCTAATACCATTGATCCAAAACCTAGAATTTATAGTTGATAAATATGTCAAAAACACATAAATAACATAGTAACAATGAATTTTTTGAGAAGAAATGTATTATTCTTCAAGATCGCAATACAACTATATGCTTATCTCTGGGAAGAGATGTCTAATTTTTCATTTTAAGTTACATATTCATTTATACCTATTTATAAAGTAGGGGGAGGATTTGGAAGGTAAAAAATCTTGAGGAAGATTAATTGGTTTGACTTTCACGCTTTAAAACAATATAGAACTCGAGGAATTACTATTTTTATAAACTTACAATTTTTAGAATGCACTACTAAAATTAAAATTTGGGGCACTTCCATTGGTTTTTAGAGGTTAAAACTTAATTAATCAAAGAAAAATTCCATCTCATGGTGTTCTCCTCATTCTTAGCTTTCCAACTGTTCAAACAGTGAGTCGATTGGAGCTATGGTGCAAAAGTTATGGCTCCCAAAAGTTTCGTCATCAATTAGGGTGGAACTGCCACCCAAATTGTCACCTAAATTGCTGCCCAGATCACAACCCTATATTAAAATTAATATTAACATTTTAATATTCTAGGTTATCTTGGCCAGCCTAGATAGGGACCTAACTTGATTTTATTAGTTAATAATACAAGGTTGAATTGGGCTAACCCTATCAACTAAACTTTTGGAAGGTTTAGGTTTAGATTCAAATATATATACATGTTTTTTTATATCATTTTTTAGGAAGAGAAGAATAATAATATTATATTTTGCATCTACTTATCCACCATTCTACTTTAGGAACATTGGTTAGGGTTTCAATACTTATTTTTGAGATATCAATATTGTCTTTTAAAAATATGGGATTCATTAGGAGGTCTTTGGTTGAACTATAGTTCATTATCTATCCTTAGATTCTTCAACATACACAAAAACCTATTTCAAATCACCTTGGACAAGGGAGATATTGAGGCTCAATGGGTTAATCTTCAAAGGTAAGAATTCTTAACTTTATTCATCCTTTATTAAAGTAGATTGATTTGCATTTGTGCTTATCTCCCATGCATTGGCTTAAGTATAGATATTTTATACATGTTTAATTTTTATGTTTATTACCCCCACTTTATGCCACAAGTTTTGGTGAGAACTAGATTAGATTTTGCTTTACTTTGCATATAATTTGTGAATAATAAACCATAGGACCTAGCTAGGGTTATTGCATGGTGTTTCTTGACTAGAGGCTTTAGAACCATCTCTAGTGATTTTATAGTGATAAGGGACCCCTTATTTAGGTCTAATGGATCCATCTTGGTCATGACCTTGAATTTATAAATATATCAACAAATGGAAGTGTAAGTGTGATTTATCTTCTGTGAGCTTAGATTTATTTATAAGCTACATTTTCCCTGGTATACATTATGGTGAGCCTGATGTGGATCAAAACCTTGTAGTTTTTCCTTGAAACATTCATTTTATTATCATATTATATATTTTTACCTTTTTAGTAATGTATCAAACCTATCAACATAGTTTAACATTGTGTGTGCAGGTTTAACACACAATCACTCCAAACATGCTATTTTTTTATGCAAGTCTTTTCTAAATATAGGTGACTGGATTGATTAGTTCAGCACAATCTTCTCCTTCAGTTAAAAAATTGAATAATTTTTCAACCCAGTTAACTTTGTTTTTAGTTCTTATTTTTAACCATACAGGATTACAAACATAGTCAATCTATTTGACTCTAGTCAAAGATTATATTTTAGCACATAAGTTTTACAGATTATGTTGACCCTATCAACTCTATTCATAGAATAATAAAATAATCACTTGAAAAACACAACATAAAATTTTCAAAATAACAATCTTAAAAATAACCAAGTTTCATTCTTGCCTTTTCTATCATTTATGTTTCTCATATATAGTATTATTTTTCACAATTTGTAGGCTATAAAACTAAAACCCTATAGTGAACTAGGTGGACTAGCTCAACACAAGTCTATATCATGTCTTATCTTTAGAAGACACAGTTGACCTATTCGAATATGTTCTTATTGATCTTGATTTCATAGAATAGTAACAACCATGTTGAATCTACTCTATATTGTCTACATATACAGTCACTTAAACTAACTTTATAGTCTTCACAATCAAAGGGATTAACCTATTTTTCTAGTAATTAGTTCAATTTTAATTTCAATTTCTTGCATGTTTAGAGAAATAAACATTGACTAATTAGGTGGTTTTTTAATTTTTGGATTCAGTGACTCTATTTTTCTCTTTTGCACACACTTCAAAGTCAATTTACACTAAGAATAATTAAACATTTTTCTTCCCAAGGTCTACCTACTTAGATTTCATCACCAAGGAGGAATATTACTTGGTTTAAGGCCAAGTATAAACACATGGTTGATGTTATATATTGTAAAATCACCTAGATAGTATATATTATAAAATCCCCTAACACCCTTATCACTATGGGATTATGAAGTGAGGAGGTAGGCCCTAATATCAAGCTAGTACCACTGCTAATACAGATCCTTATCATCCTAAACTACATGAAACTATCCATATATTTATGTCAAGTTCCTTATTATATCCAAATCCCCATCACATTAATTTCAAATTTTAATATAACTTAACAATATTTAGGAATGACCAATTATTTATAATTTACATTCAAGTTTTGTTGCTTGCTGTTTGATAATTTTATTTTATATTATAAAACTTGTACTATCTAGTATTAGTGTAAGGTTTATGTTGTGTGATAAAATTATATCAAACACATTGATCTACTTGCTTGTGTGCTTATTTTTATTTTCTTAGCTATTATCTTAAAAAAAAATCCTTATTTTTATAACATTGTCATCTTTATCAACACAGTGCCTTACAGATTGTAAGTCTTTCTTACCTTCTACACATAATTGCCTTATATGATTGTGTATCTTTTATAGCATATTCACTTTCTCCCTATGGAGTATACAATTAACCTATCTTACTATGTATCTTTTCAATCTTTTTTATTTCCTATCTTACACTACACAATTGATCTATCTGATCCTATCCTTTATTCCCTCTTTTGTTTCCTATTTTATAGAATAGTGTTGATTGGTTTGATTTTATATCTTATGAATTGATCCTTGTTTCCATAAAATTTAAATTAGATAAACATGATAATACATAGTTAAATTAGACAAATATGATGATTTTTACTAATCTTGATAGGTTTCCCAAGACACAACTTGTGGAACCCACCTTCGATGAAAGAAATGTCCATGTTTCCACTCACACTATCAATTATGGGACTCATCCCCATTAATCCTTAGTTTTTAATACTTTTTTCTCAATAGAATATGAGTTTGATTTATATTACATAACAAAAATGATCTTTATCATCAATGAATTTCATTAAAATAGAGTAAAATACCCTTCAACCATTTGTAGTCTTATGATAAGTCCTCAAGTAGAAGAACCTACTTCACCCTCTCCTACCTTATCTCACATATTTGGGGGAACCAATTTCTTTGTATCTCAACCTTTTCCTTCTAGCATGTCCCTTTCACACACCATGAAATATTATTCTATGACTTCTTTAACCTCCAAGATAAGTATTTATACTAACATGTCAGGTTCAACTTCCAGTGGGCCTCTACAAAATAGCTTTCCCATTAGCCATGCTAATATTACATCTTTTGATACCAATTCTAACCATGATACTAGTGCATCTTTTAATACCAATGTTTCTGATGCCACTACTACAATGTATGCTACTACTCATAGTGTAATTCAATCCATTAATACTAATACTAATGTATCAAAAGATGTGCACACTAATCAAATTGCTTCCCAAAATAATAAAATATTATTATAAAAACTTAATCAAATACATACCTTTCAAACCAATAATGCAAATTAGATGATGTGGATGTAAAACCATCTCATTAATATTAAAATACAACCTCAATAGGTTTTATGGAGACTGCAAAATTCAAATGCCCCCACCCCCCCCTTAGGGATTCCCATGGTAACCATCTCCCACAACCATCCCTTATTAATAAAACAATAAAAAATATACAAAATAAACCTCTTTTACCTAAAATTTTTAATATTGACATAGGATGTATCACACCCACTATCACCTATAATGGATCCATAGATCTCACATTACATTTAAAGACATTTGGTAACTTTTAAAAATATTGGGTCAATCTTAATATCTTTTTTTAACAAACTATTAGCTAAAAAATCTTAGAAGATTATTTAAATTGGTATAATCAATTAAAAACCCATTCTATCACTATCCTTGAAGACATGATTAACTCACTAGTCCAAGAATTTAAAACTAGTGATCTTCCCAAGAATAACTTAGCCCACTCTATAAATTGAATTTAACTTGAAACTAAAATGGAACAAGCCTTCATCAAATGATGGAAGAACTTGTATAATAAATGTGAAACTAATATGGTAGATGACAAGCTATTCCACCTATTAAATAATGTTCTCTAACCCACATTATAATATCAGGTTAGGACTCTTTCTCTCCTAGAACTTTCAAAAAATTTATTAATCAAGCTAAGTTACAAGACTTCTTCATACATCAATTAAAGCCATCTAAACCTACAATAGGAACTCATATGCTCATTAAAAATATAAAATGTCATACAAATAATGATGGCACTATCGATACTTATGACACTATTCATAACATTCAAGAAATAGGTTCAAACAATGCTATGGAGCTTGTTCCCCCTCCAAAAAACACTCATACTCATACATTTTCTCAACCTAGCCACTCTAATGTCCACAAACCATTATACATATTCGAGATTCAAAATTATCTTCCAAGACCTCTACCATGATATCTTGACCCCACTCATCCTATGAATTTATGGTATCATCCAAATAAATTTTGTTGGTTTTATGAAAGTTATGGCCACTCTCATAAGACTTGTAGATAATTGCATAATCTAGATATGGATTTTATTCTTGGTTCAAGCATTGATCATGAAAGACTTATTCATGAGTGTCAACAAGAATATGACAAATTTTATATCCCATGAAATTCAAAACAAAAACCAAGTGTTAAGCCAAGCTAATGCTCATCTACCTATCTAAAAATTTCCTCTTCCCAGCCATCAAGATAACATTTACATGGCTATTCCTTCTAAAAACTATGTTAAAAATATTATAAACCTCTCTACCAGTGAAAAAAATGTGGTTAATATGAATAAAATGTGAATATTAGTCATTTTTATTGATTAAAATCCACTGGCCATGCATCACACCTCTTAACCATTCCACATCATTGAGGATATTTCCAAATCCCATCTAATGGAACTAAGGAAAGATGACCTTATAACCTTCCAATCACTACTCTTAACAACAAAACTTGATTATACTTCTCATTCCATATATACTCTTTCCCTAATAGCCACACAATAAGATAACATTCACCAAACATTCAATAATATTTCTTCAACCTAACCATGAGAAATACCTCAACCAGCATCACACCACCTAAATTCAATAGACACATTTGTAATCAACCCAAACTAATTACACCGTATCAACACAAGTTTAATTACACTTTCAACCCTCCTTCTGAAGATTTCTTCCAACATTATGCACCTATATCTAGCATCACTCCTATGGATTATAATGAATAGGATCCCATTACAGAGCTTTCTCATATCCCATATAAAATACCTTTCCTCAAATTAATGTTAACTTTTCCCCATCATTTAAACTATCTAATGTAATTTTTATTTGAAATGAACATACCTCGTTCTCCTCCGATAGGATGTAAAGAAACCTTGTCTAGATCTAAGGATAGTATTTTTTTAAAATGTGAAGATGTATCCATACATGTTGATGAAATAGTGGATACTTATCTTTCACTTAAGTTTACTATTGTTTCCATGATTCCTGATGAGATATTTCCTCATGCGGATGATCCTCCTCTATTCATTAACATTTAAATTAGTGATATCAAAGTTAATCATGTCTTAATTGATGAGGATTTAGGTACTTAAATTTCCTCCCTTAATTTAATTAAGACACTTGGATATTCTAAATGCAACCTAAAATCCACATGTAGTACATGTTAAGGATACAATAAAAGGAAAATACCCATTTTAGGTTATGTTTGTCTTCTCATTTCCATCCCTCTTATCACTATCCACATGAACGTTAAGATCTTTAACTTCCCCTCTCTTATAAAATATTGTTTGGTCAACCTTAGACTCATCGTATGAGAGCAATCACCTCATCTACATACCAATGTGTCAAATTCCCTTATAATGGAGATATTTATAAGATTTAAGGAGACATGGACCAATGTCATTTGGAACAATTCTAAGAATGTGGTGTATATAAAATGTATACCCTTGAACCTTTGCTTAGTATCCCATTTAGGGAATCTCAACTCTTGAATTATCCCATCAATTCAACTTGAGGTTATAATGGTTAGCCCGAATTAGTTAGGAACATAACACCTAACCTCTTATATTCTAATGATGATAAGCCAAATGATATTAGCCTAAATATCAAAACCTCTAGTCTATCCCCTCATATTATTTCCCAACTTCCTCCCTCTTTTAAACCTCTATCCATTCAACCACTTGTTGATGATCTACTTATTATCTTATCTAGACTATAAATTATATCCATCATATGTCTTCTGATGACAAAGTCATACCTACATATTCCATAGACTTGAATATACTTTAATATGATGATGATTTTACTTTAGATGACCCATTTTTTTCAGATAAATCCAATCTAGAAATTCCAAAATTCTTTGATATTGTACTTCTTTATTTAAGTCTTTTTGTTCATATTTTAACATTCCTTCTTAGATAGTACCTAATACTAGTATTCCTTTTATTTATCCTAGGTTAGATATGGAGTACTTACATAGTAAACCTCAATTTTTAGATGAAACCCTCAAGAGTATGCTCATGGATCATTCCATGATAGACCCTTATCACTTTTCTAGATACTAGGATCCTTATA
>JARHVA010001459.1:3040000-3255000 GCA_037957365.1 Torreya grandis | reverse complement strand
AATCTCTATCATGTCATGCCTAACAATAAGGCAATACTAGAGGGGTTGATAGATGTGGAAGTCCTAGTTGTCTCGGTACATAATCCACTAGATGAGGCTCCACCCATGAAGTTTAGTGGCCTATGATTTGTACATGTTCAAACCCTATATAAATGATAGCCCAATTTGGCCATATAATAGCTATGTGAGTATATGGATGCCACACTATCTACCCTCATGTGACAATATTCAAAGATGAAACATGGGACATGACCCACACTACATGGTCCTACCTCTATCAAATAATACGAGGTGACCTATCGTTGACTACATGGGGTAACCTATTTAGATGATACATAGGGAATATCTCATATATCCATACATTCAATAGAATCACGAGTCCTATCATCTTCTATACTTGGGATAGAATTCCAAACATGTCATTCATGAGATGGACCTTGATTAAATAACTGAGATCATATAACCCTCCTTGATCTAAAATCTACTGGTACATGGATATCATGTATAGTAATACCTTTCCATATGACTTGTGACATAGCACTCATGCTATCACAAGCACTAACATAGCCTTATGAATATCTACAATGGATGTGAGATAAAAATTGAATAATATCATGCATAACCTAGGATAGATCTTATTCTATCTTTATCCCATTGAGATAAGTCCCATCTCTTATCCTTTGAATCTAATTTATCACAAATAACCAACATCCCATCTATAGGAAATATAATTAATGCATGGATATCTTCCAAGGTGATCACCACCTCCATGGTATCCCATCCACCTCCCAAGGAAAAGTGTTGGTCAATAATTACCATGCTCCTAGGAACATGAAAATAAGATCAACACTCAATGGGATCCATCTCATCTATATAATACCTCCAAAGCACAAGGAAACCAATCAAGCCCTATCCACATCTGATAATTGCTCTAATGGATCTAGTAACCAAAATGCTTCCACTAGGTGTCAAAATATATGGTATCTCTTAAAAATATCAAATAATAGAGGATGTATTAGATCTCAATGTCATAATAATAAAATACATTTTTTATTATTCTCAAAACATAATTACAACTTGAGTACTTCATCAACTTGTATTTCTTAGTTTTCTTATTTTTCTACACAATCAACCTATTTAATACTAAATTAGCCCTGTCATAGTCTTGTCATACTGCATCAACACACTAGTATGCAATTGACCCATTTTATTTTAGATGATATTGGCCTAATTTAATATTAAATCATGTCTTTTCTAGTTTTACCATACTATATCAGCCCTCTAATACATAGTTAGACTCATTTAATAAACTATATTGGACACAGTATAAAATACATCGACTAAAGTGTATTATGTCAACAATCTTACTATTTACAACTATATCAACCTAATGTTATATAGTCATCCATCTTCAGTGACACTATATTGGCCTACTGCTATGCAGTCATCCCCTTATTTTTCTATCACCTTACGAACTAAGTCAACTGGGCCAAATTTATTCTTAATTTACAATAAGTTTTTAACTATTTACCATAATTGTTGTAAA
This sequence comes from Torreya grandis, assembly GCA_037957365.1. NCBI lineage: Eukaryota > Viridiplantae > Streptophyta > Pinopsida > Cupressales > Taxaceae > Torreya > Torreya grandis. The sequence goes on along the minus strand of JARHVA010001459.1, from coordinate 3,253,454 downwards.
CATTTGTTGGTCCTTCCTTTTCTTACCTAGTACCCCATTCTACCCCAAGTATACCTAAAATTTTCCTAGGGTCAGGTTCAGTGTCTAAATTTTTTCTTGCCATCTAATTTTATAAATTTAGCTTAATTTTAATTGAATTTTCTAAAAAAAATGAAATTAATGCTTTCCTACCTATGATACACCCGTTATGACCATTATGTGTCCTCCATGTCATAGTTATCATCTCCTCACCATGGTCACTCTATAGGCTCAAATTAGGTCTCTAAGAATAATATTTTCTTATAATAGTAAAATAATAAATGAATTAATTTTCACCCTATTTATGTCTACTATTCAAAATTATTTACCTATCAAATAATTATGATTAGATCCTATTTTTCAATCATATCTTTATTTCTATTCATTATTTTTTATAACCATAAGATGTTCTAAAATCCTGATACTGTAGAGAATATTTTCACATATTACATGTATATTTTACAAAAAATTATATTTTTCACTAATTTTCATAGGTTTGCCTAATGTTCCCTACATTGGAAACCTTCACATTTATTTCACTTCATTCCTTATCTACAACACTAAGATAAGTAAATCTATATATTTTTCAATTCTATCCTTTCATTTATATTATTTACTTCTTGCTATAATTTATTTAGCTTCAACATTTTGTGTTGTTATATTCTTTTCTTGAAGCACCATCCCATGTTAGACCTGAGTGACAAGTGATGAGCTTTGAGTGGGCCATATTTATACACATAATATTTTAAAACTTTATTAATTATTGATTCTTTCTCTCTTGTAGGAACCCATCGAGTCACAATCCCTCTAAGTGCATGCCTTAAAGTATGCACCAAGAAAGGGGAGGGCAGACCATTGGTACTTCACAAGATTATTATCTGTTATACCACAACTTGAAATCTACACAATAATCTCCTATACAATTCCCTAAACTTTGACACCTCCCTTACACACTCCTCCAAGTAATTCACCACCTTATTTATCCCTTACCTAATCCTAAAATCCTTTTTCACATTTGTCAACTAATGTTATCCTGGTCTAACCCTATATTCAAATTAATATTAGCATGTTATGGGTCTGGGTCAGCCTTGTCTAACCTAGATTGGGACATAAATTGATTTTATAAGTTAATGATACAAGGTTATATTTGGCCAACCCTATGGGATAAACTTTTAGAAAGGTTTAGGGTTAGATTCAACTATATATACATATCCATTTCTTCCATTTATTAGGAAGAGAAGAATAAGAATATTATATTTCACATCTATTTGTCCACCATTCTACTTAAGGAGTATTTCTGAGTGTTCCAATGTTTTTCTTAGAGATATAAATCTTATCTTCTGAATAAATTAGGATTCATTAATAGGTCTTTGATTGAACTACATTGTCCATCCTTAGCTTCTTCAACATACACAATAACCTCTTACAAAGCACCTTAGCCAAGGTAGACATTGAGGCTTGGTGGGTTCATCTTCAAAGGTAAGTATTCCCAAATTTGTTCCTCCTTTGTTAAAGTAGATATATTTGCATTTGTACTTCTCTCCCATGCAATAGGATTTCCTATGCATTGGCTTAAGTATATATATTATATGCATGTTTAATTTGTATGTTTATTACCCCCACTTTGTGATAGAAGATTTGGTGAGTACTAAATTAGATTTTACTTTACTTTACATATACTTTATGAATAAGAAAACATAGGACATAGCTAGGGTTATTGCATGGTGTTTTTTGACTAGAGGCTTTGGAACCCTCTCTAGTGATGTTATTGTTATAAGGTATCCCTTGGTTAGGTCTAGCAGATCCATCTTGGTCATGACCCTAAATGTATAAATGTATCAACAATTAAAAGTGTAAGTGTGACTTATCCTCTATGAGCTATGATTGATTTATAGGTCAGATACATTTTTTCTTATATACACATGTGATATGTTATTTATTAATCAATATTTGATAGTTGTAGATAATGGTACTATGTTTTTTAATAATTATTAATTTAGGTTCATTTATTGTTTATACTATGATGTGATTTAATTTTTACGTTGATTATGGATACGATGTGAAATGATTATGCAATAAATGATTATGTGATATACTCATTTTTATGATGCCAAAATGTTTAGCATATTTATCCATGATAAATTATTTTTGATGTATGATCTGATAAAAATACTTATTTGTGATTGGCATGTTAGCACACTTGGCTATTATGACATGGATATATTTTTCAATGGGATACACTACCTCTTTAGCATGTCTCTAGAAAGACTTTATAACTTAATTTATGGTTTGAATTTGACAATATGCATAATTATTATAAAATAAGTCATGATAACATTGTTTTTAGTTGTGTAAGGACTAGCTTAAGTATAACATGTGACAACACACATCATGATATAAAAGATAATGATGATGATTTAGATGTGGATGAACTGAGTCAAAACTAAAACATTAAATCAAACTAAAAAACATGCAAGAATACACACAAAAAATATTTTAAAACCAAAACTATAATATAAAACACCTTTGTGTTAATTCATTTAATAAACCATGTCCTTAATTTGACCATAATGAATTGTATATACATGGGGAGTAAAAACAACAAGCTTAAATTATATGAAGGATTGGATTGATTTGATTTATACAAAAAGGTGTGAAAATGAGTTTGCAAGGGCTTGTTAAAGTAGGATAAAAAAAAGTGGGTGGTGGGAATATGGGCCAAGATGACCTCATAAATTACATGTAGCTCAACATTGCATACGTAGGTCATGTGGACCTCAGGTTGATGTACTTCTTCCCTTAGGGAAGATGAAATGGATGATGTTAGTAAATGATAAATATTAGATGAAATATAACCCCACCCTAAACAAAAATTGCAACAAGGAGAAAAATAGATAAGAGATGTACAAAATTAAAATGATAATGATCTTCCTAAAAAAAATCAAGGATGAAGGTCCTATGACAAGCAAGATGACAAAATGAACAAATATTTTATGGCTTTTTGACATTTTTTTAATATATTTAATACTTTTTATTTTTTGAATTTAGGAATTTTTTGATGTTTTTGGATTTTTTATATTTAATCATATACAAGGATAAATTATGATGTATGTACAAAAGAAATAGGATGTAAGTACAAGGGTACTTTTGGATGTATATATAATTAGCCACTGGAAAAGGGAAACCAACTATATAATCAAATACAAAAAATGATACAAGATAAGGAAATCAATGAGATGTAAGGTGTAAAAGGGGGATACGAGATGTGAAATGGGATGGAGCTAAAGTATTCCCATCTAAGGCTAAAATTTAAGGAAACTGTCCATGTGGTAGTTTGATGTCATGATACAAGGATTATATCACATTTTAACCACGTCTAATCTATTTTATCCTATATTACCCATATATTTCCATCAAGTTTGAAATGACAAAAGGATGTTGGGATTATGATATGGATTAGATCACATATGGGTGGAAGGACATGAAACATATGTGAATCTTACCCCAAGAATTGATGTACTCATTGACAATGGGATAATGTGTCAAACATAAAATAAATTAATATTCATGATGCTCATGGGTTTATCTATCTCTTACCCATCTTATGTATCCAATCGATAAGCACCTAAGACATATTTCTTTGTTATGATGTAAGGACCTATCCAATTGGGTTCAAACATAACTTTCTTTTCTTAATTTACATCAGTGTTTTTTAAGTTAATTTTTTTAGGAAGGGAGATAAAATGGCACACATACAGCCACTCATTCAATAACATCATGCCCATACCAATAGATAGAAGAGGTTCCATTCCTAACTTGTTCATTAAGGATTAGGATAATAGTTTAGGGAACTCTAATAATCCAAAAATTAAAACTTTTAGGGGAGAACACATCATTTAAAATATGATATATTATAGTGATGTGGAAGCATAATGAAAAAAAATTAAAGTGATTTTTTGGTTAAATTAATTTGTAAATTACTAGATAGAGTATTTCCACCAAATAGAATAAAAATACAACACAATGAACAAGAACATAAGAGAAACAATGTAACTATGAAATGTATGTTATTTGCTCTAAGTGTAAATGTTTTAAATTTTAGAGACATATAATATATTAAATGACTATGAGTTATTATGAGGTGGGAGATTAGAATGTGTCCATGTCATTAGAGGATTAAAATAAATTGAATGTGTCTAACACTTTGCAAGCAAGGAATTGTTTTGATTTTTTGAAGTAGTTAGTTATAGGTGTCCTTACAATTTCTTTCTTAAACTTAACCCCATAAAATACCCAAAATCATAATCAAAAGGTTAGATAAATGGAATATAAATAGTTCAGTAATCTCCACTTCTTTAAATAATTCATCTATGATTTTCGTTCAATCCTAGGTCTTAGTTATGAATAATGCACAAAATTTCATGGCTGTAAATACTGCATTTATAATCCTAACTTCTATTTTCCATAAGCTACGTGGTGTACCTCCATTTTTATCTCTAGATATATAAATTCCACTAACCCCACATTCACACCAACCTATGAGTACACACCTCTTTCTACATGTACACCTAAACTACAATCAACTAGACCATATCAAGGTAATCATTTACTTTCATTCTCTCAAGCGTTGGTGATCTCTCCACATCATTTTCATTCTCAAGTTTAATATAAATAGGGTTGTTCAAAATATTTTCCCATTATATATATTAAATATTCATCACATGAGGTGGTAAATAAATGTAACTAGTCATTCTTCAACACTGACACAAGGTTACATATATATACATCACACTCTTCAAAGACCATTTAGAGCCATACAAATGCATGTAATGAAGAAAATTAAACATTTAGTATTTATAAACTAGTGAAATCCTTTATTAAAACACATATAATGATAATTTGGAATGATTTTTATTTCCTCTAACTATAAACACTCTACATGGACAAGATGCACAATATATTAAATGTTTATAACTTTGTGCAAGGTGGGTAGTTGGAATTTGTGCACATCATTAGAGGATTAAAACAAATCAAACATGTAGGTCACTATGCAAACAATTATTTGTTTTTACTTGTAAAAATTGTAACCTTTAGGTGTACTTATAATTTATTGCTAAAAATCAACACCATATAATACTTAAACTCGGTATCTACAGGATAGATAAAAGGTAATAGAGTTATTTTAGTAATATACACTTCTATGAATATTTAATCTATGAATTTTATTTAATATTAAGGGATTTTTTATGAACAATAAACAAGATTTCATGGATACAAATAATCCATTTACAATCCCCACATATTAATACCGTAAGCTAGGTGGGGCATAGTTTATGTATTGTTTAAGCTTAGCACATTTTAATGTGCTCATCACCTCTTTCTTAATTTATTTGTGGGGTTTGTATAAAACCTTTAATGTTGTCAACCATAATATTGATAAACTTGTATGAAAATTTTTGTATGTTTGAAATTAAAAAATATATCATTGACTGGTGTAGGTTATGAAGGATATCTTGAAGGAAATGAATTTATGTAAGAGATATACATAGAAGCAGAATAGATGGTATGCAATTTTATCCATTATCCTCTATGTTCATTTTTTTACTTCACATATTCTTTGTTGAATCTAATTAGTTCTTAAAGTGATCATTTTAGGAAAAAAATATTAGAAACCACTCCTCATTATGGGCATGCCCTAATTTTGACCCTTTTGGTGGACATATTGGAGATGAAAAGATGGTTTTAAATAGTGATTCCACAAGTGGGGATGCATTTGACACCATGTCAGGATAGCCACTCCATGGCCACCAATTTATAAAAGGAAAATTTCTTTGGAATTTCAGTGATTTCCCTATATAGATGTAGGTGTGGGTAATATCAATGTAGATGAGGAGATATCATAGGTATAGGTAAATGCACACATTTGGGCGAAAAAAGGGCCTACCTGTGGACATGTTTTTTTTTAAATGTGAACTTATGTAGATAATTTGAGATGGATACACTCAAATTTTGAATATGGTATAAAAACATGAATTATAGAATTTTGAGTCTAGTTCCCAGAAAACTATTTTTTTTTAAATGGTTGAGTTTAAATAGGTCAAAAATATTAAATTTGAATAAGACCTCTTATTTTTTTCAATAAAAAATAGTAGATAGATAAACATGCGACCCACCATTTTTTGAGCATCACTACATATTGTTTGAAACCATTTGGTGAATATGTAGATAAGATCTTCTAATGTGTTATGAGTTTTTTTTTTATATTTTTTCAAAAAATATTTTTCTTATTAATTTTGAAATTAAATAGATCTTTAAAACTGATAAAAAATAGATAGTCAGCCATGCAACCCCCCTAATTACCTAAAAAAAATATGAAATTTGATTTTTTTTTAATGTGTGTATAATTAGGCCTAGTTTGTTACCATATAATTTGTTTTACATTTGGATCAAAGAAAAAAATTACATAAACATGAATAGGAATGTATATGTGCAGCACGTAGTGGTCTTAAAAAGGTGTAGTTAGAAATAAATATAGTTTGAACCCTTAAAATATGCTAAAAATTATAAACATCATATATTTGAAAATAGAATAACATGTTCATTGTGACAATAATAATTATTTGAATTTTGATGTTGAAATCCCTAGCATATTTGGCAATTGAAGTTGAAATTTGTTGGTTTTTGTCAAAACTCTTGGTCTTGACTGTAGATACATAGTCACAAGCTTCTAGTTCAGAAATCCAAGTCATTTATAAGCCTAGAGGCTTGATTTTTAATTTAAATTAAAATAATGTGTACATGTTATATAATGCATTATACAATGCATACGTGTCATATAGTGTGTATGCATTATTTTAAAATAACATAAAACAAATAAATTTTGTGTTTTATATAGGGGAAAGGTCCCATTGTCTATGCATCCTAGATTTGGATAGTGAATTAAGGTGCTAAAACATCGTATTAGACTTTAAAAAATTTACCCATTTCAATATGTCATCTTAAATACTTATAACTAAGGTTTCAATGTATAACATATTATACATTTTACAATATAACCAATTTTATCACAAGAGGCCATAAAATGTATTTTTTAAACCTGTGATCAAAACTTAACCTTTAGAGTACCAATCACTATGCATTAGAGTATCAATACTTGATTATTACTTGTCAAGAAGTGATTGGTTAATTTGAATTTTATAGAATAAATGTTGAACAAGTATTAGACATTACATGTTCAGCTTTTGGTGCACTTTAATATTTATATACACCACTATGTTTCATCAATAGAACACATGTTAACAAAATCCTTTTTCAACAATTAGAATACGCATAGCGATTGGGACCTTTCCCCTAGTAGGGTAAGGATATAACTTACTAATTAACTTGCCTAAAATAATACTTTCCTTTCTTATTGATATTATCCTACTTGCCTAAAATCCTATCTTACCCTTTTGTTGTTTCTTTGATATCTTTGACCAGACCCCTTTATTTATAAATTTTGAACTAATTTTTTTAAGTGGTAAACCCATTAAATTGGACTATATAGTATAGATAATCTTATGTAAGTAAAAATAATAATTGAACCCTTGGTATAATAGTGCATCTCTTGGATATCTATTTCAAGAATGCTATATAATGGATCCCAATACATGTCAATCATGCCTTGGATTGTCCCAAAAACATTCCTAAAATGTATTGAATAAATACCCTTAATTTTCCTCTAAGGTCAGCGCATCTAATTCAATAGGTGTATTTTGAGGTCCCAATTGAAAATCTAATAAGAGCCTTATATTGTTACAATTATGCACTATTCCTATAATATATTCAAATACATTATTCAAATTTTGCCTTTTAAGATCTCTTATGAAAATATGGTTAATCCTCCATTCTATGCACCTCCTTCATCTAACCCTCCATCACACATGGGACAACCATCAACCATTCCATCCATTCCCACATCATCTCAAGAGTGTATCTTTGACATAGGACTAGTCCTAGCTACACCATGGATGTAACAATTGAAGGCTCAAAAATAAGCTAGAAAACACTTGGTGCTTATCAATACTATTGAGTTATATACCTTACTATGTAATTGGGATGGTAAAATAGAAAAGTAGGATGATGGGTACAAGGTATGTACATGTTTTTCTTAAATATTTTGGTCAAGTTAGGTGCATGTTTATGTTTTGTTTAATATGTGTTTGGACCTCAATAAACTTGAAATGGTCACATGTATCCATAAGTGATGATGTGGTTTTAAGATGTTATTATAAGATGTTTTACCTATAGTGATGAATGTATAGCTTAGAAAATATCTCAATGCACTAGGGACTTTATTTGAAACCATTAATGGATGGTTATGCTTTATAAATATAGGGTGACATAGACCTGACATTAGGCAAGTATGACATATGTATAAGTTACCCCAACTCAAACTCTATTGATCTTATTCAAGATACATTAAAGGTGACAATGTCCCCTAAATATGAGACCTACTTCCCCTCAAATATGATGCTAACTAGAGGGACCCAATAATTGTTCATGTGGATTATGAACTACTAACCTCATATAGATGGTTGATCAAAATTGAATACTAGTGTACACCCCCTCACTGAAGGTTTCAAGATTGTCTATTTTGTGCATATATCTTAAAATATATTATTCATATTTCATTGTAATGAGATTAAACCTTATGATGTGGATTGTAATAAATTAGTACATCTCAAAATTCTTGATGATGTGGATTGTAATAAATTAGTACATCTATAAATTCTTACTCTGGCTTGGGATTTGAGGTTGAGGAGTCCATTATTGAATTGTGTTCTCTCTTACCTATAGGAATTAATATGAATGTACTTTAAGATCTAGAGGAAATTCAAGGAAAAGGGATCTAAATAATTTGAATACATACATATAAAACTAATAATTTTTAGTTCTTGCTTAATTTACATAGGACCTTAAAGGACTCTACATGATAATTTTCATATAGTAATGGCAAGTTGAAGGTTTTCATCATGTGAATTATTTACTAGACATGAGTTTATTATATTGATGTCAATATTTAAACATTATTGGCTTATATGTATGTATGATAAATTTGTGAATAGGTCTTATTTGGGTTGGTTGGAGGTGATGGGACATGTTTAAGTATCAAATATGTGCATATCTAACAATTATAACACTTCTCTAGGTGTATTATACCTACACATGTGGAAATATTTGATTGGATTGGGCTTCCTTAGGCTCTAAAAAATCTGATGCTTCTAGGAAAAGTGATAGTTATATCTCTAACACAAGTATATATGCGTATAATATACACATGTGGTGATGTATCTAATTGGATTCAGCCTCATAGGGATCTGATATCTCTTTAACTCTTATAGGACTTGACACCTCTAATAATGTTAACACTTTTGACCACATGTGAGGTATATGTGGTCATATGTAATTGTATTTATCCTTTTAGGTCATTGTCAACTCTGAAATTTATAGGAATTGATTTATCTCTAATAGCTTTAACACTTTCAAGTGTATAAGGTACACATGTGGCACAACAAGGTTAAATTATAGTGGAAATTTAATCGAGGAGGCATGGGAGGCCAATTTGAACCCCTTATTGACATAAGTATAAGAGCATGATATATGATTTGGGATAAAATTAAGTATGATTCTATCTATCATGAATTGAACTAACTAGTCGATTGGTTCAATTAGGGATGTGATTTAAGAAAAATTGAGCTCTTAACCAAATTTATGGCGTAATTGATTGTATAATCTATATGCAATATATATGGATTAATTGACCCTAATTTAATAAAAAAATTCAAATACAAATACAAATGTGGCTAATTTCAACCCATTGAACCTAAATTAGAGTCTACAATGTGATTAAAGGGGCCAAATTAGGTCATTTTTCATGACATGTTAATTGTAAACCCTAATTTTATCACCTGAACATGTAAAATTCCCCTATTCCCTAATTTAATGACATATACAAATGTACAAACCTTTACACTAAACCCCTAATCCTAAATCCTAATTTTATAACAAACATAACCCCTAACTTCCCTGATTTCATCACAAATGCATAAATTTATGAATGTGATTAGTGTCAATTTGTGAACCCATTATTCAACTAGTTTTGTAAGGACTTATGATGGGATTTTGAGAAAAAATATCTCTTTTCATCTTATATATTGAGCCTTATTACATCATAAGATATTTTTATTGATTCATAGTCTTATCAAGAGTCTTATTGCATCATGTATTAGAAATTTATGCATCACATTGTGGATTTATGTATCATATTAAAACTTATTACATCATATGATAAACTTATTTCATCATATTAGAGATTTATTACATCATATGATAGTCTTATTGCATCATTTTATAGTCCTATTGCATCATATGATAGTCTTATTACATCGTATGATAGCCTTATTGCATCATATTAATCCTTAATGCATCATATGATAGCCTTATTATAATATTTGATAGTATTAATACATCATATTATGGATTTATGAATCATATTATAGTATTATAGGGGATTTTATGCATTGAATATGAGTCTTTGTGCTTAATTTGTAGTATATGCCTATATTTCAAGGAATTATTATGCATTATAGGAATGTGCACGCATTCCTTAAAGTAAAAAAAAAAATTAAACATCTATTTTTATCTCAAATTGATATTGGTGTCCCCATAGACATTCCTTGTGTACTCTGTGTATTCTCTACGTAATTTTTTTGTACTTTTTTTTGGAACCCACATTTTCAAGTACATTCTTGGTTGATTTTGTCAAAATGGGATCCATTTCATATTTAGGGAAGAGGAATAATTTGAATAATAAAACACTAGATAAATTAAAAGAGTTGAGAGAAAAAACAAGGTATGAATGCAAGCATTTTATTCCAAAGAAGGTATAAAAACTAACCCTGATGAGCCAAATGCCTTAGATAATGAGGTAATTGACAATAATGAATTAAATAAAGATGAAACTAACACTAATGAATTGAATTATGATGAAATTATCAATAAAAAATTAAATGATGTTGGAAATTCACATTCAAAGTTTAAAGTTTTTAATTTCATTGATGAAGAGCCTATTCATGATACTTTACCCACCAACAATGAATAAAATTTAATAGACTCAAATAATGATGAAATTAATAATGAATAAAATTTCATGGAAACATATAATAAATAAAAAAATAATGAATAAAATTTCATGAAAACATATAATGATTTTGAAACACCCTTTGAACGGATTCCACCAATAACAACACCTCTAAGAATTGTCCATAGAAAAGATAAGTAACTAATTGAAATTGATGAATTTTTTTTGAAACCAATGCATAAAAAAATGTTTGACCATCATTCAAGAAGACTGGCTCAATAAATTTGGGATAGCTTCTTTCATAGATTGTAGTATGATAGTTAAGATGTCAATTATTTGTTTGATTAATGAAATTGGTTAAGATGAGACCTACAATGTACACATCAAGACTAAAAATATATAACATGGATAATGAAAATGATGAAATTGTTGAAAATATACATGATGCATATCATATTGTAGGCCCAAAATCATGCAAGAAAGATTGTAATGCTACCTGATGTATAAAGATAACTTGTGCAATAAGTGCTAAAATAGGGGAAAAAAATGATTGATTTCAAAAACAAGTCGAACACTTGATATAAATAGAGAAATATTTATTAAATCAATTGCAAGATGTGAAAGACTTAATGAACCCAATATGAAAGAGCTCTAGTCATTCTCTGGTAGACTTCCATGAAAGCACAAGGTTATTGTTGATGCTTTGAAAGACTTGCTTGCATAATTTTAGAAAGATAATACAAGAGTTTTGACCAATACAAGAGATATAGTGAAAAGAAGAGTTGGTTCTCGTAATCTTGAACTACATCTAAAACATTTCTTGGCTATGACTCAAACATAATTGTACTCTAAGTTTTTATAAAAACATCCACAAATTTCTATTATTCAAATATTTTTTGATATGTCCAAACCTTTTTATATAAAAATAAATCACACATGCACCACTTGTTGTAGGCAACATGTTGAATTTTCAATACACTATGATGTTTATCACCATATTCATTATACTTTGCATACTAACATTTTACAGGAGTTTGGCATAGAAGTTCCACCAAAATCAGCTAGGGAATTTATACTAAATATCTTTTGGGAAAGACCAAAAGGATAGTTATTTTATAAGAAAGCATGTTTGGATGAAAATTGTAGCATTTAAGATGGATTACCAAACTTAAAAAAATGTATCCTTAAGGAATGTATAAGTGCAATTGGATAAGAATTAGTTGGTTTAAGCAAATACAAATTTGTGATTTATCAAGTAAAAGATGGAAATGAATATAAAAGGTGTGAGCTTGTTATGAAAGAGATACATGTTTTATAATATATGGTTGAATTCATGGAGAAAATTGTTTATGAGTATGCAGGGCACACACATAAGGATAAATGGTTAGATGAACATTTCAATCTAATCAAGGACATATTTCAAATTGATTCTATTTTTTTAGTAGTCAATTTTACTAAAAATTACAAATTCAAACCATAAATGGAAGTTCAATTTCAATATTATAACTCAACACAAGTTGTCATATTCATGTATATATCATTCATGCATGCACCTGATAGTATAGAGGAAGATCAAAAAATATTAAGGGAGTACCATTTCTATATTAGTGATGATCAATCACATTGTACAAACTATGTTCAAGGTTGTTTTGAGAAGTTCTATGGATAATTGATGTAGAGGAACATTATTTTCAAACAACATTACATTTGGTCAGACAATTGCACACCATAATTCAAGAATGCATAGATGTTTTATTGGTTGAGTAGGATGCACATTACCACTGGTGTAGAACATATCTAAAGTTTTACTAAAGCTGGCTATGGAAATCAGGAGCATTATGGTACTAGATCATGTGTAAAAAGAGTCATTGCAAGGGAGGAGTTATTATTTTACAATGTTGCTAATTTGATTGATGCAAAAAACTATGGTTGAATGGTGTAATGATAACATATGTCATGGTGATCAATAAAATTATTTTGTTCATAGACATTTTTGGTTAATAGAGGAAAAAGACATGATAAATTATGAGGATTGTATGACTCTAATAGGTTCAAGTGAGCTCCACTCATTTCGTATCTCAAGTGTGGGTTCTTGGACTATTCATATACAACACTTGGCATGATTTTATTTTACATGCATGGACTTTATTTAAAATGAGTGTGACTCACAAAAGTGGGTAGATGACTAGAGTTCTAGACCTATAATTCCAATCAACACATATTAGGTTCCACCAACATTATAACTTATAGACATGGCATTGCCACATGACTTTGACCATATATCCGATCTAGTACAACTAGTTAGAAGATTAATTTTTATGTACTATTTATTCTCATAGTCTATCTTCATAGTGTCATTAAAAATTGTGTTTTATGATTTAGACCATGTTTTTGAAGTTATTTCAGATGAGGAAAATGAAGAGGGAACAAATTACTACTTATGTTAGTATGTAGATGGAAAGAAAAAATTAACTTCCCTAATCGTAGATGGAGAAAACATTGATTATCCTAATCAGTCTGTGGTAGTCACTAGAACTTGGATTCAATGACATCCTATAAAAAATTCAATTGTATGGTTGTTTAAAGACATTGAAATGCATAGGAAGATTCTGCATTATTCAAATCTGTTTCTTGTAATGAATATTCAATTGGAAAAATATCATGGGAGGCCAAGAAACAAGAATCTATGTAAAATTCATGAGTCAGACCATGAAGCTATTCTTGATACTATCAAGATAAGGAGTAGATCCAAGTGGTTCATTGGATTGAAATGTGTAGATATGTTGACTTGTAAAATTTATATGTAATCAATTTTAACAAATTTTTTTATTTTATAGGTAGTACATGCATAAATTTCATTTTTAATTACTTACTAACATTTTCTTATAGGATAGTGGTGCCAAATCAGCATCCACCTTCACATGGTTGGCACCATTAGTAAATAATTTAATACTATTGAAGCTAAGAGAATCTTACTAAAATTACATGGCATTTTCATGCTCCTGAACAATTACTCATGACAATTTTATTTCTCCTTGTATCCTTCTAATCACATTTATTGTCAGTGTTTTTGTACTCTAAAATAGTAGTGAAAATGCACTTGCAGTTGGAATTGGATGTCATGGTCATTTAAGCACATGTTATTTGCCTATATAGACATGCTTGAAGTGGTGGATTTGTAGATTCCAGTCCAAGAGGCAAAATTTCTAGTTGGAAGTCAACAAGTTATCTCTTCACTGCCAAAAAGTTGCATTTTAGGACCCATCACTACAAATTCTACCATAGATTGCTCTTAGAGCTGATTTAGACTAGATTATCGGTGAAATTATACATATTTCCCATGCACTATAGAGATCTTATGGTTCTTATATATAACTTTAAAAAAAAATTATGCATGCATAAATTTAGGCTAAAAATCAACATCTTTCTTATATTGGGAAGGGCATTTTTGAGCTTGACATGGGCGGTGGTTTGTTGAATAGGCCAAATGAGAGGCCAAGAACCTATTCCTAGATGTTATCCACCCATTTGAACATGTTTGAACTACCAATTTTTAGCCAGAAATCACCATAAGTTGAGTTCTTATACCGTAGATTCAATTTTGACAACATTTTTTGTCAGTTTTTCCATGCTCCAAAATAGTAGTCAAAATGCACTTGAAGAAGTAATTAGATGTCAAAGTCATTGGATCACATGTAATTTTAATGTGTGTGTGTGTGTGTGTGTGTGTGTGTGTGTGTGTGTGTGTGTGTGTGTGTGTGTGTGCGGGTGTGTGTGTGTGTGTGTGTGTGTGTGTGTGTGTGTGTGTGTGTGTGTGTGTGTGTGTGTGTGTGTGTGTGTGTGTGTGCACGCACGCGCACGTACACATGTGCACACTCAAAGTGGTGTATTTGGACCTACTATTATCAGAGGCAAAAATTTTAGTTAGAAGTCAAGAAGTTATCTCTTCACTACCAAAAAGTTACATTTTAGGACCCATTACTATAGCTTCTACAATAGATTAATATTATAGGTGATTCAAAATATATTAAGCATGTAATTATAGGGATTTTACATACACATGATGGATATTATGGTTCTTCCATATGACTTATAGTTTTGGTTTTATGGATGCCTAAAGTTAGGATAAAAATTAATATCTTTATTGTATTGGAAAGTGCATTCTTGAGCCCAAAATGGGTAGTGGGTTTGTCAATCGAGCTATATGGGAGGCCAATAACTTGGTATTAGACATTATATACTCCTTAATATGTGTTTTTAGTGCTATTTTTCAACCAAAAAGCACCATAAATTGAGTTCTTGGACCATAGCTTCAACTTTGATAACATTTGTTATTAGTGTTTATGTGCTCTAGAATAGTAGTGAAAATTCTCTTGAAAGTGGAATTGGATGTCATATTCATTGGAGAACATGTAATATTCATATATAAACATGCTCAAAGTGGTGTATTTTCACCTACCAATATTAGAGGCAAAATTTCTAGTTGAGGTCAACAAGTTATCTCTTCACTGCCAAAAAGTTACATTTTAGGGCCCATTATTACAAGTTCTACCATGCATTGTTCTTAGAGGTTATTAAAACTAAATTTGGGGTGAAATTAGAGGGATTTACCATACACATTTATTATTTTACATTTCCTCCATATGACTTATATTTTTGGTTTTATGCATGCCTGACGTTAGGCTAAAACTCAACATCTTTCTTGTATTGGGAAGGGCATTCTTGAGCTCAAAATGGGTGGTGGGTTTGTGGACCAGGTGAGATGGGAGGCCAAGAACATGGTCCTAGACATTATATTCAATTTTAGATGTGTTTTTAGCACTATTTTTCTAGTTTGAGGCCATTAAAAATCCAAAAAGTTCTAATAGGTCTAATAGTCCAAGTGAACCGTATACACATGGCTAGAAGCTGGTGGCATTGCAATTGGGTTTCAAGACCTTTGAAAGGTTTTTTTGAAGATTTTAAAAGTGTTTCATGGGTAAAAAATATATAAATGGTTTCATATTTTTAAGAGAGTTCATAGACTAGTCAAACCAAGGAGAAATGTCCAAAAAGGAGGCTAGAAGCCTTAGAAACCCAAGATGAGCCTTGTATGTGAAATGGGATGCTAGATTGAGTTGGATAACTTGAAAGGTGTTGAGGAAAGTGTAATTATGACACCTAAGTGAGTTCCATATTGGAAAACTATTGAAAGGGTTGTATGGTAATAGAGTGAGACATATTCTTCTTGGAGTTCAATGACTGGGATATTCATGGAAAACCAATAAGAGGATTGGTTTTCCACCTAGTGGAGACCTATATCAAACTTAAACAAAGACCTAAAATCAAGAAGGCATATCAAGGATTTGAGGTGTTTTCAAAGGGTGTGGACTATTTTAGGAACTTATTAAATTTATCAAAGATACCATCATGTAGGTTTCCAAACCAAATAGAAATATTAAATGAAGGTTTCATTACCAATGATGGTGTTTCATTGAGGTTCCATGAGCATTCAAGATCAATGGGGTCTTGGATCATTTGAGAATTATCCTTGAATAGATAATTCTTTAGTCATAGTCAAAAGTTTCCACATACAGTCCATCCTTTACGTTAGTGTGTATAGATAGAACAATGGGTCATCTTGAATAATTCCATGGTGGGCTTCTACCAATGCAAGCATGTTAGGAGAGGTTTCCAAAGAACACCTATAGTTATACCCTCAAAGCATGAACCTACACCTAGGTAAACATAGTCATGAATTCAAGATTGTCAAGGGTGAATTTTATTGGCCAAATTAATATTTTGAAAACATGTACCTATAGCCATCATAGGGATTGAACATGAAGATGTAGTACATACATTTATATGGAAGTTGATTTTGTGAGGCCCAAATGCCTTAATAAGTGATTAGAACATATTATGAAAAGGTTAAAGGGTGGTTTAAAGTGAAGTATCAGTAATAATGGGGATAAATGGGTATGAATTAGATCAAATACTCTCTTTTATCATAGAATAAAGCTCCAAGTATTATTGGCATGCAATCATATGAGGTTATTTGAGAATGTTCAAGGTGACATGAAAGATTGTGAGATAGAAAATGAAGGGTATAATCATGAAAGTAGAGGTTTCATGAGATTTTATAGGAAAAATAAACATGATAGGACACAAACCAAGATAAAAGAGGATGACAACTCATTTTTGAAATTTGACCAAGCAGACATGTGTCACTAGCTTTTGCCAAAATGGGCCTACAGGCCAAAATATTCAGGATCTAATCACAAAATTTGGTGGAGAGGATAATTATGACATAATATACCCATTAAATATATTTTTTATGATTTTTTATAATAGTAAATATTCACTATTTTAGTACAGTCAACCCTATGTCAAATCACAGTCAATATTGGAGCCTGCCTTGGAGAAATTGGTCAGTTCAGGGCATCTACATGTTGAATCAAAGCACAAAATTTGGTAAAAATTGTCTTCATGACCTATAAAAACATAAAATGAAATATTAAATGTCATATAAATACTTAAATTTCCTAATTTTTTGGTCCAGTCCTCTTGCAGTCAAGAAGGCAACCGTTGGAGATATTTAAAAGTTTTGTCATTTATGGATAACAAGAAGTAGTTTAGGACTTATAAAGGTATTAAAAAAATATAATGTGATGTTTTAAACTATATTTTCATATATAAGTGATAAAATTCATGTTTTTCATGCAAAATTTTTAATAAATACAAGTTTTGGCATGAAAGAAGCATGCAGACAACTCAAGATAAATTGTGCTAAAAAGGGTCTATAGGACATAATACATATAAAAATGAATTTAAACTTGGTAAGATTTGTATTAATGATATAATATAACCATAAATAGTATTTTAAAGTTAATAATACAAGTATAAGTGCTTTTTATTTTTTAAAAGTCCCCTCCATGTCTCATAATGGTCATTATTCATGCAGGCATATATTTTGGAGTTCTAAGGTGTGTTTGATGGTTCATATCTTAGGTGATTATTTGAGAAGTATTTTAATATGTTTTTAAACCTCTTAAAAAACTTTAAATGTTTTTAAAACTTAAAACTTCATGTAATCCCCATAGGCAAGCTCAAATCACCATAGATGGGCTCAAATCCCCACAGGCAGTCTCAAAGGCATAAAGGCAAAGTTAGTCTTTTATCACTAGAAATGTGTTATGAGATGTTTTAGATGTAATTATAATGTTTTAAATAAAATAATATAAATTTTAAGGTGAAATTGGTCCTTTGGAGAGTATGTATAAGGCAAGGATTAGGGTTTAGGCATTTTTGAGATATTTAACCATGGGAAGTTAATCAAACTTTGTAATATTTCTCATATATACATGTATAATGTGAATAAAAATGTTTTAAACTAATATTTTATGGATGTGTATGTATTATAGGACCCAAGGTTTGGAATAGGGCTAATTAGGTCTAAATTAGGGTAGGATAGTGAATAAAGTGATAGTTAGAGGTGGAGTTGGGTTATGAAATTTTACATAGACATGGAAAAGGATACAGTGTACCTATAAATGACTTTATAATCTCTTGATAAATTATAAATTTTACATACAAGGAAAAATATAGTAAAAAAAGGTTACAAGCCTTATGAGAGAATTATGTCCATAAGGTGTGGAATGAGAGTCAAAGATTATTTGAGTAATTGACGGGGGTTATAATAGGTGTGTTATGATAATATAAGACCATTGTGATAATAGGTTGAGATTTTGAGGCATAGACCAAGATTTGGTCCTTGAGACCCAAAGAAGATGCCTAGTAATAAACTAGAAAGAGATTGAGAAGAAGTTTGTGAATGAGGTAAAGGATGTGTTATAAATGTATGGATAGAGGTAAATGACATCAAGGAGGTGATACTAAGAGTACAAGGAATAATTACTAGGTTTAAGAATCTAAATTAGGCGCAAAGAGTAAAAAGAAGAGCTATCTTGTGAAATAAGATTCAAATCAAACCATAGTAAGTGAATGTGATCAGTTGGGTTTAGAACTAACTAATGATGTTTTTATAGAATTCTCCTTCATACATATACATAAACATACAAACATATTTCAAATGCAATCACTGATATTATGTATTTATTATAAGGGTCTAATTTGTAACATTATCCTAACAAGTTATTCTCAATCTCATAATATTTATACTCCTTAAGAATAATTCAAAACTAATCATTCATAATAATTTGAACACAAGTGATTAAAATAAGATTTACTTCATTGGTTTTCTTAAATATTCATGTAAAAAATAATAATGCCATGTATAAATGCCATATATAGGCATATAATGTCGATAATACATGCATTTCCATATAGCCATACAAAAAATTGCATCATGTCTAACAACATAATATATAATGTTAGGTGAATACATCATATACAAATGTATAATTCCAAAAATACATACATTTCCATATAGGAATACAAAAAATTACATCATCTACAACATCCAAATCATCAAATAGTCTCTCTCTCTTTGCCTTCTTTGAAGAAGACTCTCCCTAGGATGCCCTGCTTGTAGATGGATATATCCCAAATGCCTTGGATTTGTCCAAGGTTTGACTAAGGGTAATATACTCATAGATAAATTACATCCAACCTAATAAAATACAAAAATTATTATAAAATTAACAAGTATACATGAAACAAAGTAAGGAAACTCATGTTTTAAACTATAATAAAAAAATCATTTAGACATGCACTTACCACAATCTTATGGTCCTTAATTTGTTTTTGATTCTCTACTAGGTTAGTACCAAGATTATTTTCATGAAAAGTCATGTCATATTAAAAATAAACATGAGGAGTTATCATATTAGTCATCTGAATTGGAATATCAAACATCATATGACGGCCCTAGATACACAATACATTCATGCATATAAGTTATATTTGCCAAAGTATATAGTACAATTATAAAAAAAATACTAAATTAAAATTCAAAATTACAAGTGAATATACATACCTCAGTGAGTGCCTATGTATATGACATTTTATAAATAATGCTTGAATCTATCTTGACTCACAATGATGAAGGATTGTCCACCCTAATCATCAGTTGAACAAGCAACCTAATAAGTAATAACTTGGGTAATTCATTGTTAAACAAGTTTCTAACAAACTTAGTCTTGCATAAGATATTAAAAAATATAATGAGGTAATTGGAATAATGAATGTGATAAGTGGATATGTGAAACATGTGACTTCTAACACCACACTAAAGGAAAGAAATATTAGTTCTATGAGGGAGAATGACAAGACAACGAGGGAAGATTTTTGAGTGAATTTTTTGAAATTGAGTCATTGAATTCAAGTTAGGTATTGAATTTCCTTGATAAAATTATATGCATTAATTTGAATTATTTTATAGCTTTCCTGAGGTGTATTTTAGATTTTGGCCTAATTACTTGGTCATTAGGCCTAATTGTCTTAAGGTAGTGACTTTGTATAGTTGATGATAGTCCTATGAGATATGGTGTCTAAATTGATTTGTTTTGAATTTTTTATCATGTTAACACATTTAATAATTTTATTATAAACATTTATTAATTTTTATTCTCATGGACTATTGATGTGATAAAAAAAGCCCTTAGCAATAATCACTATGATAAGACAAGTAACAGGTATAGGTGTTTGTTGAGAAGTTTGTAAATTGAGTTTTAATCAGGTTATGACACCTAGAATGATAGGTTTATTTTATGGGAGACATCTATAATTGAGCCTTTCAAGAGTGTCCATAACCTTATAAAATAGGTCATGTCAAAATGTAAAGAAACATATAGAAAATAGAACTAAATATTGTAGAGATAAGAGTGAGTGGATAGTCTTCTTTACAAGTGCATGATTTTCGTTTCCCTATAAGTAACATTAAGTTGATTATCTATCCTTATATTTCCCTCAATTTTTGTAAGGGAAGGTCTATATGTATACAGTGCAATTAGGTTGAGGTCAAAAAAGGGTGATATAGTCTTGTTGACACTCAATATTCATTTTAGGTGGACTTTCCTGATGAAAGGTGTTATAGTCTTATCGATTTGGCATGTCATTTGAGTGATGAAAGTGCATGGATATAGATAATCCCTCTCACCCAAATAGATATAGTAAGTCTTTGGTCCCATAAGTAGGTGGTGGTATTAAACTACTCAACCCCATCTATCTATATGGGGTTAAGGTCCCCTATTTGTATATGGTTACAAAACCTATGCCATATACATATAGGCTATAGTTTATAGTTGATGCTCTCCCAAAAAACTAATGGGATCTAATGGCCTACTATATATATCTATACTAATAGATTTTGGTTAGAAATTGGAATTAACTAGGTATAATTGGATCAAGAGGCCATGCCATCTAAATTTATAACTCCATAGATAGAGATGAAATTGTTATGCTCAGTTGGAATTAATGGGAATTGAATCACTAGCTATGACCATTCTGTATATCGATCATAGATATTGAACCACTATATGTGATTAAGATAATAAGGAATCAAGTGGTTAACTATGAGGCCAATATTTAAAAGAAAGGAATGGTATACATATTTATGAAGACATGCTATGCTTGATTAGGAAATTGATAGAAATATATTGTACCAAAAAAATTTATACAATTAATTCTATATAATATATATATATATATATATATATATATCCAATCATATTGATTGGGATTGACTCACTATGGGAGCTACATATAATGGGATATCAAGTAAATGTTCAACTCATTGTTTTGGTTATTGAAAATAAAGTTTGAAAGTATAAATAAAATTAAAAATATTGAGATGGAGGATGATTTTCTAACACTATTCCAATCCATGTTAATACATCATATAATACAAAGTCCAACAAAATTATATTAGGTATTTTATATTTTATTACACAAAATCTACCAATGATGAAATTAAGGTGTATGAATGTACATATAGAGTATATAAGATTCACTTGAAATTTTACCTCTATAAATGTATATGGTGTTGTATTGACATGGATAGATGTATTAGGGTTTGGCCCACTACTTAGTTTTGATGTTGAGGGCAATGTCTCCTCTTGGAACACAAAAACAAAACATATATGTTATTCAATTTAAATGTGTAAATTAATTTTTCCCTTTTTAATTTGCAAATATAATTTAAAATTTTAACATGAAATTTATATAAAATATACCTACATATGTGTAGATACTCCCAACGTATCCAAACTAAATGTGTGTGCCAACAACTCATCAGTCAAGACCATATCCTCCAAACCCCTAAAATTCCATCATCATCATCTAAAGGTTCAGTGCATATATCATCACAACATTTTCATGGGTGGGGTTGGGTATGACCACTAGATAGATAATCTCAAGAATCTATCCTTAAAAGTATACTTGTATGAAAAATGAGTGTATCAGTAAGTCCATTAAACATATTCAAAGTGTCTATCACCACAACCTCCTTCACCATAAAGGGATTTTTTGGATGAAGTGGATTTTGGGTAGGGATTCTTATAGGCTGATTAGGTGCATGATGTGTACTTGGTTGATCTTTCATGGATCCTTTCCCTCATCCCTAAAACTCACCATAGTCAAAGTAGTTCGGAATTTCATTAAAACCAAACTCATAATAGAGTTTCCTCAAAAAGTACAAAGGGACCTCATGGTTATTAAAAGTTAAAAATTCAAACACCATCCAACATCACTCCTAAAAATTATCTTTAATCAAATTATGTTGGTATCGATAGATTTGAAAACATTTGGTCATTATGGTAAATGGGGCATTGGTATCTGGGTCAATAAATAAGGCACAAATTTGATCTTTTGTTATTTATTTATTATTCACCTCATATGCTAATAATTTTTTAGCATATTAAACCCTACATATATCTCTATATGACCTCCATATATCAATTTGACTCATTATCAAGTCAACTTGACCTAATATTAAATCTATGGTATTAGCCAAATAGGTGCATTGGGTGTTCATGGAAGTGGGCTCCCTCATTCTCCTAATCATCTACTCAATTTGAATGTTTTTATCCAATATGTGAGTCGCTATATCATCCTAACTACCTAGGGCATCTAGTGGAACTATAGGAGGTGGTGAAGGATTAGGTAGAGGGTTATGCAGACCATGCTGACCTATTGGAGAAAAATTACAAATCAAACTATGGAAAACATTCACAAAAAATTCAAAAAAATTGATTTAATCTACAAAACTTACATCTTCTTCATAGTGGCATCATCGATCTCACAAATTAGAGAGTAAAATCAATGATTTCCACATGAAATAGTGGGAAAAACATGAGTTGGAAGGCAAAATGAAGAGCTAGAGGTCAAAATGTGAATGTCAAGTAGCAAAACATGAATGCCAAGCAAAGATTAGAAATGAAAATTCAAGTTTTTCTTTGTTTTATAGTTTACATAATGTGTATGAATTATTGTTATTTATAGGAACACATACACGTTCCTATAACACATGCATTCCTATAAATAAATCTATTGTGTATGCATTACTATTATAATGCATAAACATTATGGTTTGGGTATTCTGAGCCATAAAGTGTATGCATTATGATAATAGTGTGTATGTGTTATGTTATAATGTATACACATTATTAGTTATATCCATATAATTATCCTCCAAATCCATGCACGTACCTATAAATCTCATATTTCCCATGGTTTTAGTCATGCAAAATTTAATAGACTTTTTGCCTTTATATTGTAGTCAGTAAATGATAACATTTCATCCTTATTGTGATTTTTTATGTCATGTTTAATATTACAATGAGACATGATGGAGTAGAGCCATGTCATGGAGGGTGTTTATCACTATCTATATGTCCTAGTCTCTATATATATATGATAACCATTAATTGTACTCAATCTTATTGTTTTATCATTTTCATAGATTCTTCTAGTTGCATTGAAACATTAGTATAAATAAACTAAGTTGTACACTCCTTATGGTTTTCTATGTTGTTTTATAATTTTTTTCAATTAGAGGGGCCAGAGAGAGGCCATAGTTGTGAGGTTTATAATGACACATATAACAACTTCATCTAAACAAATGTTAGTATTTGACATACTTTTTTTTTCCTTCATTGTACCCTTGAATATTTATTTATTCGTACATGTATTAATTAACTTATACGTTGGGCATTATAGAAGTAATAAGTGAAGTTTGATAAGGTTGATGATTAGGTTGATGATGATGTCATTGATGATGATGATAGTGACTGGCTTCTAGACACATCATAATTTGATTTAGAGGAGGATGAACCAAAAACTATAAGAACATCTTATTTTGTTTGAAAACATTTTCATTAGTTTGTTCATTTATGATTCTATTCTAAGATGTATTCTTTAGTGTTTCATAATATTTTAGAGAATATAAGATTCTGGACATGGGTATAATCAAGCAGAATGTGCACTATTTCTTTTTTTAGCCATGCAAAACACTCTATGTTGATGACAATCATCCTTTTTGGTCACTAGAAAGACATAATACTCATTATATTCAAATTCATTATTAGTATCCAGTTCTAAGGAGGCCCTCAGAGCATCCTAGCAATGGGAAAAGGAAAATGAGGCATAAAGCATACACTAAAAGATAAATAAATCATAGGCCAATAGTATGAATCTTGAAAAACTAGAGCTTCAACAAGAGAGATAGGCTGGAAAGATCATGGATGGCTAAGGATAATATATCCATTGTGGCTCATATTAGTGAGATAACCTTGAAGGATATCAATGATGTGATGGTTTCATATGATTCCATAAAAATTGGGAATAAAGAAGGTAATACTACATATGATAGAGAAACTATAGTCAACAAGTGGAACAAAAGAGACAATAGATAGATGAAGGGTGATGTGTAAGCAACTATGGATGTTAGGTAAGACAATTTTTTTATTGCTTTCCATGAAAAAAAATTTATGTTCATTTAGGTTTTTTCAAAATTAACTTTAATATTTATTGGCCACTCACCACTTGGATTATAGAGAGATGACTTAAATATCAATTGCATCAATGATGGTTATGTTACTTTGAGAGAATTTATGTAATGGAAAGGTAAAAGTATCTGTCAGCACAACCCAAAAACAAATTGATCACGAAGAGATGTTTTGCATAAGTAAACTCAATTACTATGTCTACATAACAAATTTTTATACTTTTAATTTCCACCAATGTTGATTTGTTATTTCTTATTGATCATGTGTAGAGGAAGGCCAAAAATGGAGGAAACCCTAGAGTGGATATTCTATCTAGTGATGATGTTATAAATGATCAGGATGATATCATAATTAGTATATATTGCACTCCCTTTTATTCATTCATTTTTTGTTACATAAAACACCACATTACATATTTTGATTTTGTGTTTTATTGTGATTTAATGTAGGAATTAGATGGACATGGTGTGACTCTATCCAAGGCATCATGAGAATGTTGTTAGAGGTATGTTTTCCACATTTTATTAATTAATCCAAAGATTTTAATCATTTATTTTAGGTATTATTCTTCATATATGATAAACCATTTAATAATGATACATTCAAATATAAGTGTTTTTAGGGGAGGGTGACATATGCACATACTTGTATTTACTATGAGTTTACTTCCATTTGTATATTTTGTAGAATAAGTTGCATGGCCATGCCATACACATGGACATTATGAGGACATGGTTATATACATACATATTCATGTGATATGCATAACATGACATGTAATTGAAATTATTATTTGGACATGACATTTATATATAGTTGTTTTTTTCATGGGTTATGTTGAAAAATAAATTCTCCATTGATGACTAGTTTCATTATTGTTTTTCTATTTATTATTACTTTTAGTGATATTTTTCATGATGGTGCATGGATAATTATTATGTTGATGTTCACATTTTCTTGTGTGACCATGTTTATATCTATCATGTGTTTTACATGTTCACATATCATGTTTCATGTTCATGTTGTGCCTAATTTATTCATTGAATGTTTTAAACTTTATTTCTTAAGTTCATATGTTTGAATTAACTAAAGTATGTTGTGAATTAACCATGGTGGGGTGCAATGCAATAAATCAATTTTATCATGATTTGTACCTCATCCCAACACTTTTCTCATTTCATGTATTTATTGTTTTAGGCATTGTAAACTACCCTCCAATAAATAAATAACAACCATGGTTTGAGGAAGAGGAAGATGAATTTTGAGGAGTGTAACACTTATAATGATCATAAAACACATGTTGAAGGTGAATTTTATTATAATTCTATCTTGGTTATTAATGTTCATATATTATAAATAACTTACATTATTTTAACTTATAAATTCCAAAAATTATGATTAATTATGAAATGTTCAATTTTTAAGATTGTTCATGAACTAAGAAGTATATTGCATGCTTTTTTGTTTGTTTGTATGTACTTCTACTCCTTCCTTGGTTGTATGTTTTGACTAAGTTATATGTATTTATAAAATTTCTAGGTAGTAAAGATTAAAATTCATTCCCCAAAATACCAAATGAATTTGATGAATTTCTTGTAAGGTTGAGATGTGAGGGTGAATTGTTTCCTGAAGATCATATTAGTTTGAATTTGTCACTAGAATTTTTAGAAAACAAATCTCTGATCATAGAAAATTGGTTATTGATTGAGATTCTTTAAAGTACAAGGAGAAATATTCAAAATTTATAAACCATGGTTGTTGATAAAAATATATTGGTTGTATATTTTAACACCATCATTTTTGCATTGATTGATGATAATATGGAATTTCAATATAAATGTTTAAACTTGGAGGCTACCAATTCCTACATAAAATCACTCTGTGACTTTAGGGTTATGACTACCAAGGACATGAAAATATAACATAAAGGAGTGATTTACATATATTCATATGAGATACATATTCAGAAGATAGTATATGATATTTTGTTTTCTCGAGTTCAAAGGGTGACTAGTAGTAACCCTGACATTCCAAGAAGAAATAGTCTTAACTAGTTATGTGCATTAACTATTGTGAATGTTATGCTCTGTATGGTTATCATAATAGTTGTAAACTAGTTCATACATTAACTACTTATATAATATTGGTTAATATTAACATATTAATAAACTATAAGTTTATACATATGGAATCCAAGTAGATACAAGTGTATAATATAACTTGCATCTTTTTATCTTCCCACTACAAAAGTTATCTCTTTGTTGCACACAGTGTTATGTATTATATGTTTAATTTATATTCACTATATTTTCTATGGAACATTATGTCTTGTATTTTATTTAATTTTTATGTGTTTAACATGGTGGTTTATAATGTATTCCATCTTCATATGCCCAACATGGTGCCTTGTATGTTGAATATGGTCTTCAATTTTTATTTTTTATGTCTTAAACACGTTATGTGGGAAATATGAAGCATTGGTATGATCCCAATGAGTTATTACCTTGATTTAAATACATTTCACCTTATTTATGATGTAATTTCATCAAGGGATCTCACTATATGGACCTTCTTTGTCATAAAGTTAAAAATAGTATGTTATTACAAGATTCTTGGATAATTAAAAACAAGGATAAACAAAAAAACTAAGATTACAATATTTTATGTTTAAATAAGCATAATTACATTAAGGAGGATTAAATAAATGAAGATATATTAAGTAAATATATCTACATAAGGCCTTAGGAAGGTTTGGATAGGTCTTTAAAAGAGATCTACAGGGATTTATTATGGAGTTGTAAAGGTCTATTTTTAAACTCTTATATATAGAATGAATAAAGAATGTTTTATTTGACAATATATATTTATTTTAAACCTCTTAAACATGAAAGTTTTTTTTCTAATCTATTATGTATTGATTTGATGATTTAGTACTCCATTCGAATCTATTAAGCTCTACCAATGGGATTTAGAAAGAATAGTCTAATAAATAGATACATTTCTATGTGAGTAAAATTGGATTGGGAGACTTGAAGGTTGTGTGAAATAGAATGAAATACCTTTTTAAATAAGCTAAAAAATAATAATAAAATTCCCTAAAATTGATTAAAATCTATGAACATTACATTTTTTACCTCCCGAGTCTACGTTTTTGGTAATAATCTATGACATACATGTTTAAGAAGTTGTTTATAGCCTTTTTTAACTTTTAAAAACATTTCATTTGTAAAAAATATTTTAAAAATATGTAAGATAGGTTATCCAACTATTAACACTCCATTAAACTCCTTATGAATTAAAATCTACAATTTTGATTATCTCAGCCTCTATACAATATTATGTCTAGGGTTTAGGAGAAAAAACCTCTAACTCTAATGCCATCCATTGAAAACCATTAAAAATTATTCTATAGTTTCATGAATCCATTTATAACATGATTCAAACACATTTATGAGTTTTAATATCATGTTAGGACCTATATAGAGGATGGTGTATTATCCTGCTATAGATGTCCACTTAAAAAGATAGTGATAAGAGAATTTTGATTGGTTTTTCATTGTTATTGGACTTAATTTTAGCTGAAAGGTTGTTGTTATTTCATATTAATTGTAAAACACGTTGGAAAGATAATCCAAGTTATTATTATTTGATTTGAGGTAAGTTTCTTTAAGGAGATCATAATAGGCTTGTGTAGACATAAGAAGACAAATTTATGATTATATCACTCTTTTAAGAAACTAATGAAATGAAGATTAGTTTCTTGTTTATATAGATAGAATATAAACATTATAACGGTTATGAAAAAGACTAATAAGAATATTTTAAGACCTAAGGCATTGTCATTAGTGAGATATTGATGACTATGTAACTTAGTTTTTATGTGTGTATGAATAAACATAATCTTAAAAGGTTTTAACATGAATAAATTAACTAAAAATATTCATATGATATGAAATTTTATGTGAAGTTATAAGAACATAATCCAAGTGAGTTTAGAAATATTTAAAACCTTTAAATATTTCTCAACTCACTTGGATTATGTTCTTCTAACTTCACATAACATTTCATATCATATGAATATTTTTAGTTAAGAAATATTCAAAGGAACTTAATCTTAGGGACTATATTGTTAGATACATTAAGGTTTAAAGGTTTAAATTGAGGTATAAACCATAATAAAGTGATCCAATAAAAATAAGGTATGAGAAGGGGTAAAAATATCCTACTAATAATATTCTTGAGCTTATTGAATTTGATACTTTCATCTACTACTCATAGACTTGGGTATAAGGCTTGGTGGAAAGTATAATTTATTGATTGATATAGAAATTGGTAAAATAGGGTCTTAAAATAAAAGTATAAATAGATGCACATCACTAAAATGTTATACACTTCATCACAGTAATACATAAGTTATTAAAGAGGGTGGTATCTCTAAGATGTTCTTGAAGAGGTATGTGAGTCTTAGAATGAGTAGAGAGACTTATTATGTAAATTCATCAAACCTTGTGTTCATCCATGGTGAATATTAAAATAATAAATCATTAAAAGAGTTGACCCTTGTCATATAGATTATGATCTCATTGGTCTTGTAAGACCAATATCAAATGGATAATAGTCAATTAAAGGGTTAATATAGACTACAAAATAAGTACTTATAGACCTAGTTATAAGTATGAATAATTCAAATACACTAAGGAAGAGTGATTGGTAATTAACCATCAAAAAAAATTAGTGAATAATAAAATCCAAGGCCTGTAACTTTAATCATGTAACTGACATGAACACCAAACTATCACAAAAATGTGATTCTAATGCACTAGTTATAACAACTCACAAGTCCATTAAATGAGAAACTATATCATAAACACCAATGAAGTCATCAATAAAGAGTCAATAATAATTATATAAAATACATGAACACCAAAATATTTATAAAATATGATTCTAATGCATTATCTATAGCAACTCACATGTGAAAAATATTAGAAACTAAATCATAAACACCAATGAAGTTATCAATAAAGAGTGAGTGTTTATGACATCCAAATTAGGTATTTTTAAATTCAAGAATAAAGAGTGACTATTCATTATATAAAATAGATACATTATCATAATCATTTTTAGATTTATCATCTTAATCAATAGTAGATTAAATATGATTAGTTTAAACACTTTAGCAACATGCTCAATTTTTTCATCTTTGTTTTCAATAAATAATAAGTCCACTATTCACTAGCTTAATTGACACTATCACCTGATGCATAGTACTCACCATCATTTTCAATGCCTTTAGTGGTCATAAAAAATTAAATAAGCTCTATTTATGAAATTATTTGGCTTGGTCAAAAGAGTGTAAAATTTATGGCATGGTAAATTATGTACCTCTTACACAATGTTGCAAACGGCTATACTAGATAAAGTTTTGCTACCTTGAGATGGTTACTTATATTCTAAAATTTTGTAATGCACTCTAAATAGAAGATTTCAAATTATAAAAACATTATAAACTTGATCTAGGTGTAGGATCATTTGATACCTTCATTGGCAAGCATTTCCCTAGGAATGACCTTATGTATGTCGATATGACACCAAGATTATTCCAAACATCTAGAAAAACCATATCATAGTCTAACCACTCAAAGGACCACTGCATGAAGAAGTCATAACCATGACTTTATATTAATTTCAAGAACTAATAACTAGCCATAAGAACATGGTACAAAGGAAATGACTTATTATGATGCAAAATAATGTTAGACCATCTCAAACCATTGGGTTGGACAAAATCTATAATGTATCCTAGCCACCTCTAATTAACAACACTAGTCATCATATACATGTTTTGACTCATTAGATATTGTGCCAAAGCTAGTTCATCTAGGACTAACATCTTCTTCCATACATGCTTGTATAATTATTCTATGATTTCTATAATTCTATCCATTTTTTTTCACTATATAGACACACCTACCACATAATTAAAAAAAAATAGTGATGATTTTCTAAAACCACCAATTTTGAGAAGTCCATATCTTCAAAATTAACCATGCAAAATCCATGAATATTTATAGAGAGGTGAATTAAGGTGAATGTTAAGTTTTAAAGGTGTTTTTATGACTTTTGAATACCTGTAGTTAAAGATATTTAATTTTTATTAGTGATTGAAATAAAAATATTCACAAAAATATGTAAGTGCTTGAAATGAAGAGAAAATTATTTGTCATGGGATAAAAATAATTTTAATACATTTTATTTTGTATTTTTTTCTAATCCTATTATGTAATAATGATAAGAGTAGTTGAATACTAAGACTTGAAATACAATTTGGTCGATGGTCTACTACAATAAAGGTATATTTTTATTTGAAAGATTTTAATCTTATTATTATTGCATTTACAAAGAGTTTGAATCAAACTCAAAGTGATTTAATACCTAGCTTGAATCCTTTATACTCAGAACGTTAAAAAATACCCTATTTCTATAAATTTATAATCATTGTAGTCATTGACATACATATGAAATTTTGCATGAGGTTGGCTATGAAATTGGAGAACTTGAGGTAAGTTATTAGGATTGTGTTTAAGGTATCATATTGATAAGAATGGTCACATTGTTTATAAACAATCACATTGAATCTATTAGGTCCTGTATAAACCATGCAAACCCTATAACAGAGTTGTTAAATTAAAAAGTCTCATATCTCAACTTTTACTTGACAAAATCATTTAAAACTTCATGAGTTATGTATAGAAAGTATTTGGAAATTATTTTAAACATTATTTTATTGAATGTGGTACTATGCAAAGAGAAATAGCTAACTATGATAGTGTTTCTTGTAGGTAGTCATAAGAAAATCAATTAAGAGGAAATCTAAATATTTTAATTTGTTAATTGAATCAAAAATCCCCATAAAGGTTTTTTAGTGATGAATGGTCATTGTGAAAATATTTGTAACATGATACAAGTAATTGGTGATCAAATAAGGAAAGGTCCTTGAGGAAGGTAGAATAGGTTTGTGTAAGTTAAAAAGAAGGATGACCTTAATATTATGATCAAACAATCAAGAAACTAGTACACATATTGATTTCAATATTAATGTATCATCTATATGTATTTATAAAATATATGTAAGGAACCATGGTTAATATTTAAGATTAATCATGTATTTTAAAGATAAAATAGTCTTGTACATGGTGTTTTAGTAACCTAGGCAGAAGCGAAATATTCTTAAGTATTGGTGACCTATGTATTATTTTGATCTAGTGTAAGTATCTATAATGACCCATTCATATTATCTAACATCATTAATTTTTTATTGTGTATAATCACCCTTAAAACATTCAATAATAGATTATTGTACCTAAAGCTAATGTAGGTGTTTATTGTCAAAAGGCAGAGAAGAGGGTTTAAGTCTAATTGACATGGCAGTTAGAGTGGTGCAACTTGCATAAGTTACATATGTTGATTTTTATAAATTAAAATTTGTAAATAGAGAACAATACAATGTTTTACACCTTAAATTTGGTTTATATCCTTATGAAGTAGAATTAGGACTATTTAGGCCTATAAAGACTAAATTATTTTCATATGTGTTCTACTAATGAGTCTCTTCATATAATATAAATAAGGTTGGATTAGGTCATTAGTGCACCCTCATAACATTATCTAAGGAATTAAGCATTATGTATTTTATTGTGTTAATAATTTGTCTAAAGGTAGACCACAATTTTAAAAGTGAAAGCACTACTTCAAATCATTGAAATATTACAATCCTTAGGAAGCAAACCTAGACCTACATGCCTATATTTGAGCTAAGTTTTCATTGAGTGTAATTTGGAATTGCCTCATGATACAAAAAGGTTGAATATATTATAAAATAACCTATGGTATTATGTTCTGAGAATTAATAATGTGCAAATGAATGTTGATTCCTCTTGATCAACTTCTTTTTTCAATCTTCTTTTTGAGGTACCATTTTGTAGTTTTTAACTATAATAAGAATGAATTTTGAATTTGAGCTAGATAATTTTAAAAAACACTTCATTTTTATCTTGACTCAAAAAATTCACATGTTTTACAAAATTGAAAGTGAAAACATAAAATGATCAAGAAGGATCAATTATGTCTTAACCTTATTTGAGGACTATGTGTAGGATTATTCTGAAAAAAGGGTATTATAAATTTGATGCTATATATCTCATATGAATTTTAGAGTATTTTATTGGATATAAATTCTTCTTAGGATGAAAATAAACTAATCCTTCATTACTAGTTTATTGAGAGAAAACTAAATAATAATTATGTTTCTCTTAAGGATTATATAGGTTTAAAAAATACAAGTTCTTGACACACCATTTACAATAAATCTTGTTTCACTCTTTATTCATCTAATAGATTAGTTTATTTATGTGAATAACATAATTTAATCCAAAATACTAAATTTTTGAAGGACTAGTCTCTTAGTTTTTATTAGATCACTCTTTTTATATCAAAACCCATCTAGACCTAATCTATCAGGTCTATTTGGAACACACTTTATAATTCATGTTATCATACCACTTTTTGAGAGAACAAACTATATATCCATTTACACCAATTTTTGGGTGATCTAGATTATTAGAACATGAAAACCCACTTTTTGAATTCTTGGCCCTATCTAGGACTATTTGCCTTCTTGAACATGATTAGACTCACTTAAAATGAATAAAGGACTCGATTCACTTGTTATTGCAACTTTTAATGATCACACAATGTCAAAACAATTTGATAAGGTTTTTGGACCTAAATAACATATACAAATAAACAAATTTTCTTCTTTTCAAACTGTCTCAACATGCATCTACAAAAAATACAGTACTTTGTCAGTTGTTACTCTTTCCATAATTCTTTTTATAAATTAAAATAACTTGTAATAATTAAAAAACACTCTCTATTAGATTCAACCAATGTTATAGACCTTTTTCTCTTCAAAACCCTATTCTAAGGTTTCTAGGTTTTTCAAAAACCCTATAATAACTTGTGAAAATGACCTTATTTGTTTGATTCTTCATTATACTTGACTTTATTTAGATTTTAGATATAATTTAACTACCTAGACATGGAAAGACATCCTAGACACATATTAAGACCTATTGTAACACATTACAACTAAACATGGCCCTTATTTCCATTTAAATATTCATATTTTTACAATAAAGACATTTTAAAATTTAAATTTGATATTTTTGAAGTGACACTCTCTAAAGACTCCAAATGACTCTAAGAACACCTTTAATGCCTCAATAAGGGATTATTATGACCAAATAGAGCTCATAAGACTTTAAACAAGACTTCATTTACATGTTTACTTTGATTCACCTCATCAATTGCTAAAAGGATTGAGGAAAGGTCTTATTTAAGAGAATATCATTGTGTTGAGAGTGAATACATTGTTTACTATTACTGAGATGTCTTAAGTAGTAAGATATTTGCTATTTCAAGACCAATAGATGATAACTATCTTCTTGTGATAGTTTAAAAGGTAATCAAGTAAAGAGAGTTCTATTTATCAAACATATAAAGAAGTTATTTATATATTATGATCATTTTCTTGAAATCACATTCAAACCATTTGTTACCTATAATGAACCATAACCCATAGTGTAGGCAGAATTAGGCCTACATAGGTCTAAAAGAGCAGAATTAATTTTGAGATAATCTCTTTGAGAAAACAATATGCAAATTGGTTTCTCCTTATTATAAAATATCTTTAACACATCAAGGAGATCATTCAATGAATCACTAAGGATATTGTAAAGATAGATATCCTTCTTAAAACTAAAAAGGTCTATACATAGTCTTAAAATAAGGTTAGGAAAGAATTGAGTATTTTTATCATTGAGTGGTTTAGTTTTTGTTTTATTTCAATCAAAAAACTTCCTATAAGCATAATATAATTTCATTTAGTCATTCATAGACTATATGAGTTGAAAGAGTGAAGAGATTAAGTGTAAGTTCAAGGTCTTGTTAACAAAGTGGTAAACTTATTAACAAAAAGAACATCAAATCAAATAAGTTGATAGTGTCAATTGGTGATAGAGTGTGTTTGATCTTTTTTTATCATGTTTTATATTAAACTAGTAGTTTGGACGGGTGTAAATACAAATTGAATTTTGTATTATTGTAATGAGTTTTTTAGGGGAATTGTAAGATGTTTAAGTCAAGAGAGAGAGGAGTCTTTTGTTAAAAATTGTCTATTGCCAAAGTTAAAGTGACAATCACTATGAAATCTATAGATTTTTTAGATAAAATTGAATTGAATAAGAAATTCTTGGTGTCATGTTATTGAAGGGTAAATCTAAAAATATAATCAAGGATAATGATCATGTATCCTGGGATAGTGTTGAAAAAGTGTAAGAATGTCATAAAGGAGGGCTTCTATAAGAAGTATTATAATGATTTTTAGATTTACCTTAAACTTCATTTTACACTAGTGAAAATTCCTCAAACTCTTAGGGAGGATGGTATAATGTGTTTATGTACTAATCCAAGTATGAGTAGGATGAATGAAACCCTACAAAATAAGATATAACTGACTATGTCTTGAGTTACCTATAGGTGTTCACATGGAAGGTAGAGAGAGATAAATTCCACTATTTATCTCTATTATTTGAATTTAAATTTGGTAATAAGTTTTATGAATTCTAAATAATCATAATGTAATGGTTTTGTGATATATTATAAGTCATTTGTTATTGGTATTTATCTCTATGTAGATTCTTATATGCCTCCAAAATGCTAAGAAACATGATCATTTTTATAAAAAAAAATATAGGAAACATGTTTATCCTAATCATAAAGATGCACCTATTTCACTATTACAATCCAAAAATTCAATGCATGCACTGATGTACACATGACTCAAGTGATTGTTAAGATTGTGCATACACAAAAAAATAGGGCATGAAGAAGGTTCAATAAGAAAGCTTCAATATGAGCACTAAATCAACTAAAAAATGGATGATGTATATTTATTAATATGTAAAAAAACATGGTTACACAGATTTAAAATGATATATGATCTTAATTAACCAAAAAATTGCATTTCAATACTCAAATAACCCTGTTTTAGGACTGTAGATACTCATTCTTTTCCTCAACTCTTCTATTATGACCTTAAAATCCACTTTTATCTTCTTTGTACATGTCAAATAGATTTTATAAGATATAATTAATTATAGGGTCAAATTAAAAACCTAATTTTTTTATAAAAAGAATGGCATATTCTTCTCAACCAATTCTCTTAATATAGAATTTACTCAATTTAGCCTTATTTTTTCATACCATTAGATTTTAGACACTTTACCAAGGTCTAATGACATTAACATGAGATTAATATCATACTAATAACATCATAATACCCTTTCAAGTGGATTTATACCTTTACAATTGTCCACCGGGTCTTAAAAGCCTTATAACGTGATTTGAATATTTAAATATAGGTTTTGTAGGGAAAACCTTACAAACATACTAGGAGTACTAATATTAGTATTATAACCTATTGAACACTTATTTATGACCAAAATAATACTCATTATACATTATATGACTTATTATGACCTTTTGAAATTATTATTGAATCATGATATGACTCTATACCTTCACAACACAACTCATTTGACTTTTATAGACCATTATGTAAAAAAATTTACATTTGTTGACTGATTCTCCTACATTGAAATATATTGCCAATTAATGTATAATTCTAAGTAGAAGATGAAGTGGAATATGTGAAATCTTTAAAATTATCATTGGTATTGTAAGAAAAATACTAAGAGGATAAGATTAGATATAAGATATGATAAAGATAAACCTAGTAAAAAGAGATTTTGCAGACTTATTTGACAACAATGATTGTAGACCTATAGAGTAAGAGGTTGAAGAAAAAATTAAAGGAACTATGAAAAGGTTATAAAAAATTATTGGCCATTAGATATAAAAAGAGGCTAATCAAATGATTTAAATTAGATTGAAAATAAGCATCAAGAAGGCAATGAATGTAGTATGGAACTAAATATCATCAGATGTTAGGTAATGGAGGTAGACATACTATAAGTACATCTTCAATATTAGGTAGATATTCACACAAAAAGGAGCATGAAATTCTTTTTATCTCATTGAATAAATCAATATAACACAAATTGAATAAGAATTATTGATAATTTCAATGCACACAGTCTATATAATAATCTAGTATCACTAATTCATAAAAAAGGAATAATAAAGGTGAAAAATAGTACTCATTAGCAATTTTTAAAATATATGCAAGACATAAAACACACATGATGAAAATTTTCCTCAAATTTAATGGATTATTCAATATCACAAAGATATGCTAAAGTTTAGGTGACATAATGCATAAAATATTAAGATATAGAGAGCAAATACAAAAAATAATGAACAAAAAATCATAAAAAAAGGGAAAATTATTTATAAGGCCAATGGGAAGGTAAAAACTAAGGGAAGGAGTAAAATTATTATCATAAAAAAGGAAGGTGCAAGCATACCTAGATAAAATTACATGACATGATATAATGAGAATGGCCTATATTCAATGTACATCTTTATGCACCACTTATATTATCATACAAACATATGAAGGGAGGAAAACAAGTTGCATCCTTAGTGTTATTTATATCCCTACTTCACTTTTCTACCCTATTCAAATTGTCATTCCATACTTCTCATCCTTTATTCTTGCAATGAGGGTGAGTAAAAATATCATTCTCCTATGACATAGTGTCTCACCTTATTCTATTGATATTTACTATGAAGTCTCTCTGTCTATGAAATAATGTTCCATGCCATCATACACTTATTTCAATAGATGTACCATTAGTTATGTTCTTGATAATGCCCTACTCTATAACTTATTATAAATATATTCCATATTGATTTTGAAGAATGTTAGTCTTTCAACAGTCTGATTGTTGTGACACATATCTCTAAAATCTCTCATGTTTTACATATGAGTGATCTAATGCCATCAAATTCATCACTAAATAGGTT
Source organism: Torreya grandis (assembly GCA_037957365.1). Lineage (NCBI taxonomy): Eukaryota > Viridiplantae > Streptophyta > Pinopsida > Cupressales > Taxaceae > Torreya > Torreya grandis. Next base: position 3,215,321 of record JARHVA010001459.1, on the reverse strand, counting down.
ATATTCATATAATTAAATGCATCATGTTAGAACTAATGATAAAATAAAAAAACATATGAGTACTTGTAGATATGTGTCTTACATTTTAAGAGTTGATCGATTGGTTATCAGTGTTATTTGACCAATTTAACATCACACCTTTGACTATGGGATTTGAGCCTCACATATCAAAACCTAATATACCTTATTTATTTTTCAATCAGTCAACATCCTTACCCTCTTACACCTCATTATAAATTACAATTCTTGTGTGTATGGCCTACAAAACAAATATTTTTTACATCATTGACATTCATTTAAAAAAATAAAGATAAAAATTACAAATCAAAGGACACATTACATTGTAATTTGTGTCATTATTATTGATGTAATTTATATAACCATCCCATGCAGCCTCAATAACTACATCTCCTCTCTTCCTTCACATCAATCCCACCTTTATCACATGTTTATAGGTGTATCCATGGACTAAAAATAAGTAACTTCACATAGACATGGATAGTCTAGAAGTATGGACACGATAATAAAATGGCTCATGTTTCATATTCTAGACCATTGTTATATAAGGATAATTATTATCAGAGGTGAGATGATAGTGTAAGATCTCCAAATCCCTCACCCATGAAATATTTTCAAGTATATCTACTTTGAAGTTCATGTGGAATCCACTATATTTGTAAATCTATAGCCACCATTAATATATGTAAACCACTATGGTAATTTGGTGGACCAACCAATCCACCCTTTGATGTGTTAAAGTCTATATTGTTCTCAATATATAAATTTTAAAATGTGAATGGTAAGATTATATGGCTGTATTTTTTTCTTTCCCAGCATGCATAAGTGTGAGACAACATCTTGACCACATTTAAACCCTATCAATCTAGTGTTGCTCCCAATATTCAACAAAAGTTGGCCTTAGTAGATATATACCTATCTAAAAAATTTGTTGACTCCCTATTGGCCATGTCCTCATTAGCACAACCATCCATTATGAACCCCAACTCAGTGAACATTATGTATCTCACTTCCTTATCTCTCACCTTTTCTATGAAATTCTTCACCAACATACGTCAAACATGCCAACTACATAAGTAGACATCAAAATTTAAAGTTTCCCTTCATAGCCCAGTAATTTTATAAGAATTCACCATATATGGTGGTACTATTGTATATTATGTAATAATTCTAAACATCATTATGCATGAACATAAAATAGAAATGCACCTGATATATTTTATCTCTATATTAGCATAGTCTACAATGAACACAATTATTATCCATTTAATATCCTTCAAATACACTCTATATAGAATAATTTTCATCCACTAGCTGATGTCGATAGTACACAATCATGACATAATGACCCACACAACATTCACACTTTCATGTTTGTAATCAAACACCAACAACATGTACAACTTGAGCTACACAAAAGAAGAGAACTTAAATTATTTTATATGTTACAAATTATCTATGGTGTCAACTTCTATTATGAACATTCAGAACACACCTTCATTGCATTCATTCCAAATGTTGAATCCATTTCCAAGATACCACACTTACCAAATCTCAATAACCATTCCAACTATTGTGGGAGTTGGATACTTATTACAAAGGGAATTTATCCATCCCCATCAATATTTCTCCCATTTTATACCTAGTATACAAACCACTTGTTAGGATTTATTAGTACACACTCCTAGAGGATTTCTACATCATCAAGTTTGTAGACATGTTTTTCCTCTTAGATATGATGTTATCTATTGTATATGTCATCCTTACTTAATAAATCATCACATTATGTTTCACACTTAAACAATATAATTTTATCATGAACCATCTCATGATGTTTAATATGGATAGAATTAGTATACATTACCATTAAAAATAGCTTATGAAACCATTCATTGAGTTTCAAGCTGATGTGAGGAGAATAAAATGATTTATTTCCTTTGAATTGTTCATGTTGTTTATTGTGGTAATGTTTGTAACTTGTGTTTGTGTGTTCTACCTAATTATACATGCCCAACATGTGATCGGGTCTAGTGACCATATGACATGTGATGAAATGAAAATAAAAGCTACACCTTATATGTCTTTGGCTAGATCAACTACACTTTCCCACCATGGGAATTATAGATTTATCATTTGGTATGTCATTGATTTCTCAAAAATATTTGAGCCCATATGAACACCAGTATTTGTATGCATTCGTCATACATATAAAACACAATGGAAATTAAAAATACCTACAAAAATGAAATATGAATGGAATGTAAAAACATATTCATTGAAACCCACCATTTATCAAAAATGAAATGTCACTTACATTACATGTTTGAGTATGGCATTGATCCTACTATGCCTACCAGGAATAGGCGAGTTATTATTATGGTGTGAAACAAAAAAAATTGTAAGGAACAAATACCTTATTGATTCCTCTTTCATGAATCCATCAACCCATGAAACCCACATGTCTTCTTCATTAACATCAAGAAAATTATCCCACTTAAGACAACTATAATCAAATCGACCTGATATTAGCTTTTGTAAAGGGAATTACATAATTTATTCCCACATTTTTGCCATATATTCCTACACATAAGGATAATGTTTCATTTAACCATTTTGAAACATACTAAAAGAAACTATACTCAATGTTATGCACTACATTTTCACACACTAAAATATGTTTAAGTTACAAAAAATGTGATTATTAATGTAACATATAGTTATTGGTATAGAACTATAATGCATCTAGATTATTCAAAAAAAACATTACATCATTAATTCATCATCACATAATCACAAGGAAACCAAAATATCATAAAAAAAACATATATTAATTAGTGAAATTATTAGTAAGATCAACAAAAAATGAATAAGCATGATAACACAATTACAGTGTCATTTCTTACATATCTCATTGAAAGACTTTGTCATCTATTTTACATTATATCAAACCTATTCTGGGTAAAAGAGAAAACATACATAATGAACATAAAATTAAAAATATGTCCTTGTAAGGAAGGCACAATTCTATATTTATGAAAATTACAGCCATAGTGCACAATTTCAACCATCGTCAACTCAATGTTTGAGGTATAGGAACTACACAAATTTAGTGAATGATTGTCATGGTGTATGCAAATGCAAAATGAATTAGAAACATGATGAATAATATGTACTTGGGACCACCCTTAGTAATGCATATTATAGTTATATACTCCAAATAGAATAATTTAAACATTACTGTAATTGAACTAAATAGAAGGTTATGGTGATTGTACCCATTCTAAGGTCAAGTAAGATTTTCCCCCTTTTTCTAAAATACATCAAATTATTTTGTATCTAATCCATTGAGTGAAGATTTTTAATCTTTACATAATCTCTTTAATAAAATATATGATTGATTAATTGTGTTTTATGGTAGAGATAAGATTAGGAAACTATCAAGTAGCATCGGCTTGATGTTCAACATATACCACCTACATAGATATAGAGAATGGTTATGGAGGTGTACATGGATGAATAATGTAACTACAACATGCTCAAGACTATGGAAAAGTAAAAACCTATACTAGGGTATTTCATATGGTAATGAAACATATAAGAGTATAGTCTGAACAGAATAGTCTGTATGTTAGTGGAATTAAACTAATTATAAGGAAATGGTGATTGTACCCATTCTGAGGTTAAGTCAAATTTTATCACTTTTTAATAATAAATCAAATTATTTTGTATCTAATATATTTCTCAAATATGTGGAATGTTTATGGATTCTCTTTACTATAATGTATGATTGATTAAGTGTGTTTGTTGGTAGAGAAAAGAGTAGGAAATTATCGACTACCATTGGCTTCATGTTTGACGTACACCACCTACATAGATGTAGATAATGGTTGTGGAGGCATACACAAATGAATAATGAAACCATAACACACTCAAGACTATAGATAAGGAACCACCTATATTAGGGTAATATGGATGGTAATGTAACTTAGAATAATATAGTCCAAATAGAATAGTCTACATTTAGTGGAATTGAACTGAATATAAGGCTATGGTGATTGTACCCATTTTGAGGTTAAGACGTATTTACGCTTTTTTAAGAATACATCAAATTGTTTTGTATCTAATCTATTTCAAAAATATTTGGAATGTTTATGGACTCTCTTTACTAAAATGTACAATTGATTAAGTGTGTTGGATGGTAGAGAGGAGAGTAGGAAACTATTGATTAACATTGGATTGATGTTCAACATATACTAAATTCATATATGTATAAAATGGTTTTGGAGGTATACACGAGTGAAGAACACAATGGAATCATGATATATAATAAAAACATGGAACGATGCATAGTAGGTTATTAATGATGTTAATGTATTTTATAGTAGTATAGTCTGAATAGAACAATATTCACATGAGCTGAATTGAATTAAGTATAAGGATGTGGTGATTGTACCCATTTTGAGGTCAAGTCATATTTTCTACCTTTTTAATAATAAATAAAATTATTTTATAGTTACTCTATTGAAAAAATATGTGGAATGTTTATGGACTCTCTTTACTAAAATGTATGATTGATTAAGTGTGATGGATGCTAGAGAGGAGAGAAAGAAACTATCGACTAATGTTAGCTTGATGTTTGACATATACCAGCTACATAGATATATAAAATGGTTATGGAGGTATAAAAAAATGAAGAATGCAAGGATATCACTGTTGGAATAAAAATTAATGAGAGATGAGTGGGGTGAATTAGTCTTAAAAAAAACATTATTATCAATTTCACTTAAGAATTCATGAACCATTCAAGCAAGTATATAGATCTCACAAGCATAAGCACCTATCCACATAAGCATGAAACACACGAACACATCACATATGTGGGAAAACATAAATGGGAATAAAAATCATTGATATATTCAAATGGAATATGGTCATATAAGACAAACACATAATTTATTGAAGCACCAACTTCACATGGAGCACCAACCCCAATTAGCTAAGCACCAACCCAGTTAGCCTTTAGCAAGATCCAACTTGCAAAAAGGTACCAACCCCCTCTATGGATCATCACCAACTCAAACACTTTATTTATTTTATCAAATTCATAACACCTTATTCTTAACCAATTGATGATGACCACCTCTTTATCTCTTTACCTTCTTATTCCACTCAAACTGCCTTTTAGGCTTCTTTGCTCAACTAATCCTCTTCTTGACTTGATTAGGTCATATGACCTTTATTTTCATACATATAAATTCCATAAAATATTAATCATAATTGTTATATTATCTTAATATGGTTTAAAATACCTCCTAATTATCAATACACTATTTTATTGGCTCACACTCTACACTCACAAATAGGCCTAAAACTACCTTGTATTTATACAAGCCTCTTTCTCATACATTTTTGGTTTGCCATACATAATTGAACACTTGGACCACCCTTAAAAAATTTATTATAAAAAATTTAATACATGAATTAATCATTTCAATAGGTAGTCCATAACTCGAAATACCAAAACCTCTTTTAGGCCTTAAGGAGACCTAACTCAATTAGGCCTTCATTAGAACACATTACCCTTTGATCTCATTGGAACATATTAAAACTCCACACATGGAAGGGACACTTCATATGTCACTCCAATTTACCCTTACCAGTATCATCTTAGGTCTATGACACTTTTTATCTCTAACCACCATTTGAAGAACACCATTAGTATTGTTCATAATAAGGCCTATGAACCTAAAAAAAGCCTACCAAACAAAACTTAAGAATGTATAAAATTTAGTCACATAACCATGAAAATAAATCACATGAATATAAGATAAATTACTTTAAAAACATCACCATGTGATTTATACATCATAACTTAGGGGAAAAATACTCAAACTCTTCTCTGCAAATACCCCACTCAAAACTGGTAGAACACTCCAAAACCAAGTCATGAACAACTTGATCTTCAACATCTGAAATAAAACTTCACATGACCACTGATACATTCAAAATATATTTTGACATCTCTATACCATTATAAAATACAAAAAGTCACAAGGTATAATGTCAAATATTTATCTTATAGACTAATCTTCTGAACTCACTTCACGAAGTCAAACCAAAAATAGACAAGCCATTTTGTTTTGAACATTTCAACCACTTTAACTAACCATAAAATATTATTCAAATAATGTATAGCACATAAAAGTCCCAAAAAAAAATTATATACATATATACTTCAACTTGGGGTATATAGGCTCAAACACATTACTATAACTTGCTTACCCAAAAATACCAATTCATCTTAAAGCATAATCATGTTGACCATGACCTTTAACACATCCCTAATCATCTTCTCAACTATTGCCTGGGTTTCTCACAATTTCCACCATTATGCCTATTAGCGACTAGCTAAATTAGATGACTAGTTTAGCATACCTAAGGAATAGGACCTATCTATAAACCATCATAGAAATTAAATACAAGTCTAAACCTTATTCATCTAATTATTTTCATAGTTTGACTTGGTCAACTCTAACTACTACAATAAATCTCAAAGAAACTAGCACTTTTTTATAGTATCTACTCATACACCTAATAACTAAATCACACTTTGAGGTGCCTAGGAGAGTTAACTACATGATAAAATAGATTTTGTAGTCATTTTTGACCATTCTAGGGTATTTTGAACAAGATATTTCACATTAGGTCATTATTAGGGTTTTAGAGAGGGTTAACATTATTTTTGGTGTTAACGATTATTCATAAAGGACTACCTATCATTTCCAAAACTAATGCCTAGATATATTATATAGGACCCTTACCCATCTATCCTTAATATCTCAAGTTCCCATGTACAGGTTACACATGCCAATGAGTACCTAAAATTCCTTCTCAAGTATGCATGCCTTTATTCTATGTACTCAAGAGATATCAAAACCAATTTTCATGTTTTTATTTGCAAACCATGATCTCAAAATTTTTTAACATTATTGATACAACATATCATAACTTTTAAAAAACTCTCCTATCCATACTTTCATTAGAAATATAACCTCATACCCCATCAGGCTTATATTCTCTCTCTTCACCATAGTCTTCATACCTTACTAGGCCTTGACCTATCTTTCATGCCTTCTTCCATGATCTCACTGCCTAAAATGTCATGATAAATAACTCAATATCATGCCATACAACCTATATAATTATAAAACATATAAAAAAATCCTTCATATGTCTTAAAAAATAGCTCATGATGCCTCATTAGGTTAGGTAGGGTCTAGAGGTGGCTAGATGTAGACTATGTCGAAAGGTCCTACAGATGTAGGCTCACATTGAGACTCTAATGAGTAATCTAATGCCTCACATACATGTTTAAGAAACCCCACATATCTTTTTATGCATTTATGCATCCATATCACCAAGCCACCATGCTCAAAACTCCTCACTAAGACTTTGCATGCCATGACTAGGATTCTTAACCACTTGAAACTTAACAACTGACCTTGAAACACTCCTAGATGCTTATAAACCTTGATCGCATGAATTACATTCTCCTAAATTATTATATACCTCTATACATTCTTCTTAATTCTTACCTTGTATTCACCAAATGACATTCTCACACCACTACAATGATCTCTGTATGATCAACATGCTCTTATGACCTCATGAAAACCTAGAGCCTCATAACCATGCTTCACTTCTTACTTGATCATCAAACATATTTTTGATAACAATAATAATTATCAAGATAACATGACATTGAAATGGACATCAACCAACAAAAAAATCATTAGGTTTCCTTTAAATTCTCTCTCAATATAGAGACATTAGGTTGGTTTCAAATTCTCTCTCAACATAGACATATTAGTTTGACTTCAAATTGTCTCAAATACCACTCACCATAAATCTTCACCAAATTCACCTTGACATCAATGACATCAACATTCACTTTAATGACAACATTATGCCAAAAAACTCCCCCTTTGTCATTGATGGCAAAACACACTACATTCTAATCAATCTCTTCTCCTCCAAACTAGTATTTCTCCCCACCTTTTTATTGAGATTTCTCCCCCTTTGATATTAATGACAAAGGATCTTCTACAAATTACCATTTCGAATCATTCCTTCTTGCAACAAAACCTTAACACATATAATATGAGTCATTACTTGACCATGTTTCCCCTTACTTCATACATATCACCTTCAAATGAAATCAATTCTCAAGACCACTTACCTTGTCCTTGACATGACTGATATGACACAAATATTTGATCACACACTAAGACACCATATTCTTGTCATCAACTGCACTTGGAGCTTATGAACAACCTGAATATCTCTCACTCAATTCAGGCACCCACTATGCTTCTACTAATAGAATAGTGTCTCTAAGAATCTCAATGGAACCATTCTTTTCATAGAGCTCTAAAACATCATAAATCTTAGAGATTCCTATATTTCCATGCTCTCACAACATGGAATATCTTTTAGGATCCTTTTAGGCTTGATTAGTCTCTTTGTCTTAACTTCCTCATCATCTATGTGGTCAATAATCTGAGTTGATAATGAGCATTCATATTTTGATTTCACATCTGAAGTATGCTCCACCATAGAAAATAGTCCATTTGATCATGTAGACTAATCATGACTCATCTTTAATATCTTTGGTTTTCATACATTCAATTTCCTTCTCTTTTTCATTCTAGAGGCTTAAAACCTCTTATTCTGAATTGTTGCCTTCTACTTTTATTAGGATAGAATATTTCAATGTGTCCCAAATTATTATAAAAGTATAAAATAACCTTATACATAATTTTTGATTAATTATTACTTTCATAATCCCATGTATATTCATTCTTAGAGGGTCTTATACACTCTCTTGCTCTATGACCAAATTGATTGCATGTATAATAGTAACCATTGATTGAATTGGCATACCTCATAGCATTAGGTTATCTAGTTGGTATTTTCATGGTCTTATTATTTGTAGACTTATAATTAATCAAGATGTTATATAGAGCATCAGTAGTCTTTTTAAACTTCACAAAGGTCTTTAACTTGTTATATGCTTGTTCTAACTTATTTTTCAAGGATTCTATTTCAGCTCCATACTTGGTGCATTATTCCACTTTAACCTTTCAGCTTGTAGTGACTATCTCCATCTATGCTTTAATTTGATTGATGATCTCATCATAATCCTTAGATGTATTACTCAATCTCTCTTCAAAAAAACCTATTTGATCTATATATTCCTTAACTAATGATCTTAGTTTGTTATTCTTCTTTATTTTAAACTTAAACTATTATAGGGAACTCACCAATTCTACCTCGATGTTCACTTTAGATTCTTCTTCATCTGATTATTAATCGTTCATAAGGTCTTTCCCATTTGACCAACCCTCATTGTATATTTCTATAGCCATGAATAAGGTTTCATTATTTTCATGTTTAGGTTCATTACTTCCATCATCATTATAATATGTACTTTTGTCACTTACAGTAGATGAGTTATTATCTTCTTTTGTGTAGAAACTTCTCATGTTCTTGAATGGCCCTTTCCTACCTTCATACTTCCTAAAATATACCTTGTTCTTGTTAGGCTTATATTAATTCTTATCATCTCTATGATGTTCATCATGTTTAGCCTTATCCTTGTTAGGATACTTAGATGCAAAGTGACTAATCTTACCATACTTGAAACATTTGAAATGTAATTTACCCATTTACTTGCCAGAACCAAACCTCAATTTCCATACAAACATGGCTATTAGTTAATCATCATCAACATCTGATCATTCCTCATCCTTGACCTTCTTATATTTTGACTTATTCTCATCTTTGAATTTTGATTCCTTCTTGGGATTCCTTCTTTCATTTGTTCTCATCTCACAGGCAGTCAAGATGCCATGATGCCCATCTATTTCAAGCTTGTCTAAATCTTGCATCTATTCTACTATAGATACCTTAGAATCAAACTTAGGATTTAGTGATCTCAATACCTTTTTAATAATTGTAAACTCTTTAAATTCTTCTCCTAGTCCTCTAATGGCTTCTACAAATTCATCAACCTATAATAGATAAGATGTAATGGTTTCATCTTCATTAATATTTGAACTTTCAAAATATCTTTAGTGGATCTATAACTTAACCATTTTCACCTTTGTGTCTCCTTGATATATAGTCTTAAATTTTTCCAATATCACCTTAGATAACTCACAGTGCATCACTTTCACAAATTTTGCCTCTGATAGGCTATATAGAATAACATTCTTTGCCTTGGAATTTCTCTCACTTTCCTTCTTGCCTACTACATTAGTTGGTAGTGTAATGTATCCATACACATATAATTGACATATATCATTATAAATGGACATTAGATATGTCCTCATTATGATGCTCCAAAATTAATAATTAGTCCCATTAAATAACAAGTCCTAGGTGGTAAAGAAACCACCTTGAGTTTGTTGACTAGTCATCCTTGCTTCTAAGATCTCCTTTAGGCTATTATGACTACTTCAAAGGACCTAATATGATACCAAATTTTGAATTAATATTAATAATATGTAGGTAAATCATTCTTCAAAAAAAACCCTCCTTATCAATTTCACTTAATCAATCATGAACCATTCATCAAGCATATAGATCTAGAAAGTATAAGCACCTATCCACATAAGCATGAAACATATGAAAAAATCACATATGTGGTAAATACTCAAGAGGAATAAAACTCACTAATATATCTATATATATGGGTAATATATTTGTACAAGACAAACATCAAATTTTGTGAAGCACTAACTTCACATGAAGAACCAACCCCAACTAGATAAGCACCAACCCATCTAGGCTCTAGTAAGTGCTAACTTGTAAGGAGGCACCAACACTCTAGATGGATCAACACTATCTTATCCACCTAATTTATTTTATAAATTTTATAACACATTTTTTCTCAACTAATTTACGACCACTTCTTTAGCTCTTCACCTTCTTATTCCTTTCAAACTACCTTTTAGGCTTCTTCGCTTAACTAATCCTCTTATTGACTTGATTCGGTCATATGAACTTGATTTTCATACATATAACCTCTATAAAAAATTTATAATAGTTTATATATTATATTTATATGTTCTAAAATACCTCCTTCTACTTACCAATACAATATTTTATTTGCTAACACTCTACACTCACAAATATGCCTAAAATTGCCTTATATTTATACAAGCTTCTTGATCATAGCCTTCTTGGTTGGCCATACATAATTTAAAATTTTTATTAACCTTAAAAATTTATTATAACATGTTTCATACATGAATTAATCATTTAAATGGGTATTCCACAACTTGGAAGATCAAAACCTCTTTTAGGCCTTAAGGAGACCTAATTCAATTAGTCCTTCATTAGCACATGTTACCCTTTGATCTCCTTGGAACATATTGAATCTCCACACGTGGAATTAAAATTTAATATGTCACTCAAATATACCAATAATAATCTCATATTATTTATATGACACTTTGTATCTCCAACCACCATTTGAATTGTTCATGATTAGGCCTATGAACCTATAGAAAGTCTACAAAACAAAATTGAAGGATGTATAAAATTTAGTCACATAAACATGAAAATAAATCACATTAATATAATATAAATGACCTTAAATACATCACCATGTTATTTAAACTTCATAACTCAAGGAAAAAAAATCAAAGTCTTCTCTACAAATACCCCACTTAGAATTGTCAAAACACTCCAAAACCTAGTCATGAACAACTTGATATTAAACATTTGAAAGAAAACTTAACATTAACAATGATAATTTAAAAATATACTTTTCCATATTTATACCACTATCAAGTATAAAAAATCACAAGGTCTAATGTCAAATATTGATCTTACAAATGAATCTTTTGAACTCACTACATGCAGTCAAACCAAAATAAGAAAGCCATTTTGTTTTAAACATTTAAACCACATTGGATAACCATAAAATTTTATTAAAAGTATTTATATAACATAAAATTGAAAAAAAACAACACTATATAAATATATACTTCAACTTAGGGTAAACGGGCTCAAACTCATTACTTCAACTTGTTTACCTAGAACTGCTAGTTCATCTTAAAGCACAATCATGGTGACCATGACCTTTAGCACCTATATGACCATTTACAGATATACATATATATATATATATATATATATATATATATATATATATATATATATATATATATATATATATATATATATATATATATGTATGTATGTATGTATGTATGTATGTATGTATGTATGTATGTATGTATGTATGTATGTATGTATGTATGTATGTATGTATGTATGTATAGGTATGTATGTATGCATTCATGCATTCATTCATGTATGTATGCATGTATGCATGTATTCATGCATGTATGTATGTATTTATGTTTGTATTTATGTATGTATGTATATATACATATATATATAGATATATATATATATATATATATATGTATGTATGTATGTATGTATATACATATATATATATATATATGTATATATATACATATATATATGTATGTATGTATGTATGTATATACAAACCTCACTATACACAGACCTCACTAAGACAAACAAGTCATTTTGTGAGCAAGTTTTCACTATAACCACTAACCTCAAAAAATTATACCAAACATAATAATGTATTAAAACTCATAAAAAACACCTCCATTTACTTTTTTCCATCACTATTACATGTTAACACATCCCTAATCATCTTCTCACTATGACCTGGGTTTCTCATTATTTCCACCATTAGGCCTATTAGTAACTAGCTAACTTGGATGATTAGTTTATCATACTTGATGGATATAGCTTGTCAAAAAAATATCATGGACATAAAATACAATTCTCAACCTTATTAATCTAATTATTTTCATATTTTTACTTGGTCAACTCTAACTGCTACAATAAATCTCTAAAAAACTAGCACTTTCTTATAGGGTCTACTCACATACCTAACAACTCAATCACATCTAGAGGTGACTAGGAGAGTTTAATACATGATCAAATAGTTTATATATTAATTTTAGACCATTATAGTCTATATTTAACAAGATATTTAACATCAAGAAATTGATAGGGTTTTAATAAGGGTTAACATTGTTTCTAGTGTAAACAATTGTTCATAAAGGATTGCCCCTCATTTCCAAAACTAATGCAAATGAAATAGGGATTTAATAAGTGGAATCAAATATTATATAAGTATATGATAATTTCACCCATTATAAGGTCAAAAAAATTTCCCCAATTTTAAAAAAATATGCTATTCTTTTTAAAAATATGCAGTGTATAGAAATTCAAAATTGTGAGTATAGTGTAAGGCAATGGAAGAGTTGTTTAATTTGAAATAAACCCCATTTACAAGTTTATATAAGTATCTAAAAATGTTTCTCATATTAAATTAAATACTGCTTTCCCCTTTTTAAAATGAAATAAATACATTTTATAGGTTGGAACTCAAATGAAGAAGTCAAATGTTTATTATTAGTCCATTTAGGAAATCTAGGATAAACAATCTTAGTGTCCTACTTGAGAAGAGAATAGAATTTAGTTGTAAGATTAAAAAGATACATATGTATGGAATATTCATTGTATGAACTATAATGATTTGGTAACATGCACTAAAATTTTGGTCATTTATTTTATTTAAACAAGTTCATACAACATTTACACATTCAACACATCATAATCATGATTAACCAACAAATGCATAATGTGAAGAGACCAAAATTCACATCACATGTAGACATTTTTATGAAATTTTAATTTATCCCATGAAATTTATATTCATATCATCACCACATGTAATCATCATTGCATATGCACACAATAAGGAGATGATCATCCAAACAATAGATAAACATCATTGCATAGTTAAAACAAAGTTTGTTGCCTTTCAATAAATATGTAACATATATATTTATATATTGTTTATGGCATTCAATAAAATCTATAGTTATTCACCAAAGAAAATCTAGAATAATAATAAATAAATAAAAATGATTACTATACAAAAATGAAATGAAAATGGGTACATATTAGAGATGATGTCATGCACACCAAAATCAGAGACACTATCAAATAAATCTTATACAAACACATCCTCTAAATCAGAAATGGCCAATGTATCCATAGTCACTTTTCTAGTTTCACTTTATTCCTCCCTCGAGGGTGGTTCTTGAATTTTTTTTCTTACATAATATAAATCCATATGTTGACAATCAATTGAAGTGTCAAAAAAATCATGTGTGGCTAGGTCTTTTAAAGAAGGAATGACCACTGTATCTATACTAATTTTGGTTGTTTCATTTTGTTCCTCATGTGATGCTCCTTGTTTAATATATTCTTTACACAATGGATGTGAATATCCTAAAAAACACTATACATGGAATATGATAGATCATGTAGTTTACTAAGTACACCACTTGGAACACCCCTTCCCTTTTCATCTTGGTGATAACATCTTTGAAATTAACCTCTATGAAAAAACCTCTTTTATATTTCAAACATAAACACATGTTGAGACCATTTATTAATGTAAGGTAGCAGTCAAAATGCAAAGAAACTTCATTGAAAATTAATTGACCCCTACTTCCTTATGATTTCATTATCAATACTGAATAACATGCATTTGATATACATATTCCTTCATTTCCATCATGTGACAACTAATACATGCATGTGTTTCTTGTTCATACAACACATATTAGTAATGAACTAGAAGATATAATATCATAATATATTTTAAATTAGGTTGTCAATTATATGCATGAAATGGACACTCACACACATAAAAATTAATAAACTTGAAAACATTCCCTTTGCTTCATATGTCATGTGTCACATTCAAATAATTGTTTTCACATGTAGTATTACATTTAACCCCTTGTGGTGACTAAAATAAATGAACGACATACAAGTTACTATAGTAGGTGAAAAATATAACATAATTACTAAAACATATTACATAGTACCATAATAAATGTCAACAAATGTGTAGGTGGAAATATATAACATACTACATTTATAGTGGAGTGTACTCTTAATACCTTAAAAATACCAAAAGGGGAGTAAAAACAAAATTATTGGTCTTTATTTCATTCAGAAAATAACAATGCATGATATATCCCATATTCTTTCACAAGTGTATACTACCATAAATAATAGATGTTGAAGTATGGGTAGTGTTAAGTATGAATAATATTTTTTCATTGTGTTATATCCAATAATGATACTTGGGAATCACATTTTATGCTCATCAAATGTTAAGGCAATATTTTTGTCATCTGTAAACAATGTTTGAGCACAACCCTTTATCTCAAAAGGTGTTATTAAGTGTATAATATATGTTTTTTTTGAATATTTTTTTATATCCATATAAAGGTACATAAGTAGGTGATGCATCCATAGAAAAAATTTCAACCATACAAAGATTGAAAGGTTATAACATGGTTAAACATATATTGGATATTGAAGGATAACTACATGATCGTAGTAAAGGCAAGTGACATTCTACACCTCAATAATGAAGCGGAAAGTTGCTTGTTTATTTTTCATTTTACTAATAGATTTGTGGTGGATGAGATGACACCAATAACCAATGTAACCTATACCAACATAAGAAAATAATAGTTAATTGTTGACAATTACCTCTTCTTTTAATTGTCTTATTATGTATTTAATATGTGATTACATTAAATCATTCATTATATCTATAATAAGGTACATGAAAATGTACATGAAGGGGTAAATTTTTTTGTTTCTTTATCATTTTATTGAAACATTTATAGTGGAATGGTTGACCCCATCAACCACCATACCTTATATTAGCAGAACACATTATTAGTTAAATATTGAGATTTGTTTTTTTTTTTTTCAGGTTGTCTTATTAAGTATTTAATGTATGCTTTCATTAGAATATCCATTATATATGTACTAAGGAACACAATAAGGTGTGTGAAGGGGAAATATGGTTGTCTATTTTTCATTTTATTGACAATATCGAAGTGGATGATAAGAACCCATCAACCATCATAGCCCATATTACTAGAAGATAATTTGACTTTACTTTTGATAATTGCATCTTTTCTCTGATTGTCTCCTTTAGTAAGGCTTACATGATCACATTCAATATTTCATTATCACATGTTTAACTTTTGTATTTAATGAAGATGATGTCAATATCATGATATTTATTTAAACATTTTTTGGAATTCATGTTGATCTCTTTAGACACTTGAAATGTGAATGTATTATGGAACGGAACACCATGACAAAAAATAAGAAATGTGTATTTGGAATTGGCATGAAAATATGTTCATTAAATTATGAGGCTTTCCAAATCCAAAAAAAAGGTAAAACAAAACATGACATAATTTATAGAATGTTGTAAGAAATATATAGTATTAATTTATCATAGAAATCATATAACCTCCAACCATTAGCTTCATCTCATTGCTTTTTCCATTCATCTAAAATATTATTCCATATTATTAGGAATCAAATTATGTGATATGAAAGGTGTGCAATAGCAAGTAATTGCCTTTCAAGATAATATGACTACATTTAGGATGATGACCTTATCTATTATTGATAAACTAGTGGGCTCCACAATCTCAACCAAACACATAAATCCATACCAAAAAGTGATAATTATTTTAAAAAATTGATTGTTTTCCCAACTACAGTCAACTAGTTTATGAGTGTTGGTTAAACTAGCCCTATTCAATAAATTAAAGATCCATGCAACATATATTTCAAACACTACAAAAAATAAATATGAAATGGGGATATGATAATGGAAACACAAGTCAACCGTGAAGAATTCATGTCCCCAATAGATGATAGTTCAACATAAAAAATTTAATCATGCACAACTTATCTACTAGTAGTTCAAAATTGCATCCTGTCTTGAGGTATATTGAGATCCTATCTCCTATGATTATATTGTTTTTTCTCATTTGGTCTTATATTTTTATAAATATGAGCTCTCCTCATCTTATTTCAATTTAATGGTTCAACATTTGGACAAGGTTTTTTATTTCACTATCAAAGCCCATGGTTCATGATATATGTTAGCTTTGGTTAGAGGGTAATTATTATTCACCTTTTTTAAAGTAGATGATTATTTTTTAGCTGATTAAATGATGAGGTAGATCTTTATTTATTTAATACTTCTACACTCTTTGCTTTCTACCCATTATGGATGTTCCCAAGGTCTATTCTTATTTTTAAGTTTTGTAGTCTAGGCCTTTCCCTAGTTTTCAACTAAACTAAAAAAAAAAGGCAATGGCACAGTCATTAATCTCTCATCTCAGAAAGACAAAATTTGAGAGATAGCATTTCCCTAGTTTTAAACCAAACTATTAAAAAAATGAAAATGTCACACTGTCATTAATCTCTTGACTCAAAAAAGACAAAAGTTGAGAGCTATATACTTTTAAAAAAACCATCTTAATAAAGATCATATTCTTCATGTCCTTAACACTGTCATCATGGGTTGTTGTAAAATTAAGATGTTAATCTAGATATAACAAGTATCAAGATAGGAATTGGTGAACTACTACATATGAAGTATAGTTAATGTAATGAGTCAAAACTATACAATTGAATCTTTACAAATTAGATAATTAAGACTCAACACATAAATAAAACTTCTAATACTAAGGTTTGTCACATAATTTATGTTTTATAATTTTAGATTAAAAATTTTAATTATTAAAATTATGGTTTATAAAATTATTTTTAATTAAAAAATTATTCAATATTTTTAATATAATTAATTTTTTTATTTATAATTTAAATTTATCTATATATATTTTATTCATGCTAAAATAATATTTAGAAATTGGTTACAATAGAAAATGGTTGTTTGGTATTCAAGATATATTATCCATGTTGACACAAAACATGGATCATAATAAAAAAATATACATGTAAGTTGAATATAACTATATAAAAGTATAGTTAAAATAATAAATTAATAAGGCAAGTAGTAATATCAAGCATATTATTAACACCATATAGTGGTGGAGGTAGATCATCTTTAGTAAATTGAGTAACATAAAAAGAGGGATACCTATAGAGATAGTTTTGAAAGGAGACAATAATACTATAATTCTATAAATAAGAGGTATATGCACATAAAAACCCACCACCTCACCACTATGTATAGACAAGGTTAACTACATGAGCCAACACAAGACATAGAAATTGATTTATCTTATTTTGGGAATAATGGAGTTTTATTCCTATTTTAGTTAAGGGTCTAGATTCATAAATCAATATAAAAGGTTGAAATAAATATATTCATGATTAATGAAAATATTTATATTTTTCACCTTTATAAAAATAGCAATAAATAAGAACAAATATAATTTATCTAGAAAATAGACTGAGACAGCTAATATAGAGATTAAAAATGGTTGTGGAAGAGTAGGAAGGTGTCATAAATCTGAATCTAGTTTTCATTGGGTGAAAGGATAGGAACACTAAAAAGTGTATGCTTTGGTTTCCATATATATTGTTCATTCCTATTACTATTGTCCAAATTGATCATAGATACTTGAAACTTTCTAGGTAGTTGTGTTGTGCCTGTGTGAGCATGCTTGTGTAAAATTAACCACAAGTCATCAACAAAACTCAATGTGGAGCTAATTTTATCTTCAAACCTTAACCCTCCATCATGCTTGATAAAATGACATTTGATTCACTTGAGAAAGAGGGGGGTTAGTGTGAAATATGTACTGAATGTGTAATCCACACCCCTTATGTGGGTATGCTACCTACATACAAATACTCTGAAGAGGGATCAAGTCATATGTAGTTCTCCCACCTAGTGTGCTTTGTGAAATAGTGTGATGCAAATGAAAATGCCAAATTGATAGTGTTTAAGGTGACTAGTGGCTATTATGAGGATTTGAGTAGGTTTTCAACTATGTTGGGTGTCTGTGTGCAAAGAATAGGGAAGTTTTCCTTAGTTCTTTGTTTGTATTCTTGTTTGCTTTGTAAGTTTGGTCACCTCTTTTGTAAATGAGATTTGAGTGGGCTTTTATAGGGAATAATTGGTCATGGCTTAGATGTATTCATGCTAAGATGACCTAATTAAGGATAAGGACCAGATGAAAATGACTATTTAGGCTCAAAGTGCAAATAGATAGGACCACTAAAAATGGGACACTTCTCTATGGGGTGTTATAGTCAAAATGGGGAGCTCCTATCCTACATGCTCAAGACTAGGGGGAATAAGATTGGCATGGGTAATATTGTTTGGCTAAGGTGGAATGATTATTCAAAAGGTTCTAAATGACTGGTAATTATCAAAAAGGTGTTTATAAGGGTCTCAAGAGCATGCAAAAAGGACATATAGATGGAGTGTCACAAACCACACTCAAAATATCAATTTGGACATTTTTATGAGTATATTTTCCTCCCTTTATTCTAGTGATGTAGTAAATCAAAATACTAAAATAAATTAAAAATAAAAATCATACATTAAAGGTGAATCCTATGAAGATGTGTGATGTTAATTGTGCATAGAGAGAGCACATCGTGAAATGTAAATTTACAAGAGAAAATAAGGAGTAGATAAATTCTTACCAGACATGCTATGTCTAAAATAAGAATGTACAAAGTATATTAAAAGAGAGAGGAAGAGAAAATAATGGATACACCTCATTGAGTATGTGAATGAATAAAAAACTTATTATGATGTTGAGGGATGCTGAGTGACGTTGGGTATGTGTTGTACCAAGAGTAATATCATGAACAGAGCTGCATGCTCAATTCCCTACATGTGGCTCAAAATTACAAATGTTATATCTATGGCTTCATGATCACCCACTATATAGTGAATCTAGGTGATCATGCATGTGTTAATCAATTTTTAGATTGTGTGTCCAATCCCTCTAAATAGGTGGCTCAAGAATATAAAGGCTAGCTAGTCCTTTGGCTCCATCATTTCCCACTAAGTGTGAATTGTAAACTAATATTGTTATGAATGTGTGTCATATGAGATATCTCATGAATCCCATGGATGCTCATTAATATGATAATGTGGTGTGTATAGTTGAATGTATACTAAGAACTAGGCCAATCTTGGCCACTCTGAAAGGTGGATATTAGCCTTGTATGAAAGCCACTCCAAAACTGAGAACTAAGATTATGTAAAAGCCACTCTGAAATCATTCTAACCAACATTAGATGGAATAAGGCATGAAATTATTGAGAATACCTAGGTAATACAATGAAATAGAAATAAGAGAAGGTAAATGTGCCATGCACATTTCCCCATGTAATCATATAAAATGTCCAAATTGGTAGTTTAAGTGTGGCTTACAACACCCCATTTATAGATCCTTTTTTCATACTCTTATGACCCTTCTAGACACCTTTTTTCTTATTATCAATCAATCAAAACCTTCTAAGACCTTATTCCACCTCAGCTAGATAGTATTCCCTATGCCAATCTTGTTCCCCTAAGTCTCGAGCCTTTAAGATAGAAGCTCCCCATTTTGACTATAACACTAAGCACCAAAGTATCCCATCTTTTGGGCTCTTATCATTTTGTACTTTGAGCCCCAATGATCATTTTCATCTGGCCCTAATCCTTAATTAGGTTGGCTTAGTGTGAATACATCTGAACCATGACCAATAGTTCCTTATAAAATCCCACTCAAATTTCATTTACAAAAGAGGTAACCAAACTTAAAAAGAAAGAAAGAATACAAATAAAGAAATAAGGTAATCTTCTCTATTCTCTGCATAAAGTCACCCATTACAATTGTGAAGATACTCAAACCCTCATACAAGTCCCTAGCTACCTCAAACACTATCAGATTGGCATTTTCATCTGCATCACACCACAACACAAAGCATATTAGGTGGGAGAACTACATATGGCTTGATTCCTCTTTGGAATATTGGTATGTAGGTAGCATGACCACACAAGGGGTGTGGATTACACATTCAATGCATCTTACACATTAACCCACCTTTCTTAAGTGATTCAAATATCATTTTATCAAGCGTAACGAAGGGTTGGGGTTTGAATAATAAATCAGATATACAATGAGTTCCTTTGATAACTAGCACTTGATTTTTCATAGACAAGCTCACACATGCATAGTGTAACTACCCAAAAAGTTTCAAGTCTCTATGATTAGTTTGGATAATAATGGCAGGAATGGAAAACAACACTAGACATCAAAGCATTCACTTTTTGATGCTCCTATCCTTTCATCAAATGAAATTTATATTTAGGTTTATGACACCTTCCTAGTCTTACACAACCATTTTTAGCCTCTTTATCAACCGTTTTAGTTTATTTCTAGCTAATTTATATTTCTTCCTATTTATTGTTATTTTTAGAAAGGTGAAAAAGATAAACAATTGTATAAATTAGGACTATAACTATTGTTATATTTTATATCAATTTATTAATCTAGACCCTTAACTAAAATACAAATAAAACTCTATTATTCCCAATAAAATTAAATTATTTGTTGAACCCAATTTACTTCATTTGCATACAAAAACCCTAGAAACCCTAGGGATATTTTTCTTATTCTAGTAGTATTTTTCTAATTTTTTATGTATATATAAATCATAATTTCACATTTAATTTTTAAAATTTACCATAGTAATTTTTAAAATTATTTATTTCAAACCCTAGTTTCCTATACTAAATCTCAATATTTTCAAACCCTAGCCAAGGGTTTCGAAATTAAAATTCTAATTTTTTCATATTGGGTTGAATATTCCAATTTTATTAATCATGATACTTATGTAAAGTTTTCTAGTTTCTCTTGTATGCTTGTTTCCTTTCATTTGGCATGAATTTGAAAATGAAATAAATACATATGTACATGCTATTTTAAAACCAATTCAAATATATGTCATATTTTATTATTTATTTAACATGTTATCTCTCTATTATGTGTAATTCAATTAAAAATAAAATCATTACATACTTAGAGAAGCTAACAACCACATGTCAAGTTTTAATGTCATATATTATGCATAAGAAATAATTTCCTTCTCCTCCTCTCCCCCAAGAGGGTGATAGCTAATTTCCCTCTAACTAGGTCCATGTTATCACCCATCCAAAAGGTGATGTAGCCTAAACTATTATTCTTAATGCATACATTTATAAATATCTTCTTAAACCCCTCTTCAATAAATGTGTTTACATGTTCAATCAAAATCAATTAGGGTTTACACTTGTGAGACTCTAAGGGATAAAATCACTAGTATGAGAAACTTAATTTCATATTTACAAATGTAGAATCAGTTATTACATGAAAAGATCAACATTGAAAAATCATATTATAATACAAAAACCTTAAAGACACCATAGTGCCAATCATGTATATGCACTTTCACCTAGTCAATTGGTTTCAAGAAATGTTACATATCAAAACAAGAAATCATAACAAAGTAACTCTACAACTAGTGATTCAAAAAATATTAAAAGATCAAATAAATGTTTATGTGAGTTACTAAGGGAAATGATATAATCTAAGTTGATAAAACTACCTCCTCTACATCCAGTCAGAAGATCCATATATTATTGTGCATATCATAGAATGCATGGGCATCACACAGATTCATGTTAGAATTAAAAAAACATATACAATAGAGAATTACTAATGAGGACCCTATACAAGGTTAATTCATCAAGCAATCCATAGTGACACAAGAATTCATTCACAAAGGCTCAAATTTAGAAATAATACAAAAGTGGTTACCAAAGCATAAATCAGAACAACAAAAGGATCAAAACAAATTAGAGAAAGAAGCAGTACCACAAGCACAGGTAAAACATGAAAAAGATGCAAATCTACCTCTCTAAAATGAGGCTCAATTTTCAAACTAGTATGGGTCTGGTCAAAAATATCTACAATAGTTTGATTATCAAGGTCAAGGGTTATGCAAGCATGCTCAAGGCATCACTACTCCTATTCTAGCAGTTGATAATGTTTGTCACCAAGGTTTAGGATTTATTTAAAATCCTAAGACAAATCATTCACAGACATAATTTATCAAAAGAAAAGATCTAGATACAAAAAAAGTTAACACTAACATTCTATTGGTTCAAGATCAAGATGATAATGATGAGTGGAATAATAAAGGTTATTATGATTTCCAAGATACTGACAATGAATTTGAATATTCAATGTCATATTCACAACCATTCCCTCATGGTTTAAAATTATGCATGATTCCTTTGTTTGATATAAGACACCATGATAGGGAGTTTATTTTGAGAGTCATTGGTCAGTATCATTTTTTCTCAACTTACTTGTACATAGTTTATTTTGCTTAGTTGTACGTAAATTATCAACCTAATTTCACATAGTTTCTTTCTACTTACTTGTATAAAATCTCTCATATTACTTGTACATAGCTTATTTAAAAATAACAAAAATAATATAACATGTCAAAATAAAAAAAACATTCAAATAACTCAAAACACCAAAAACACTTTTCAATTGTATGCATTATTAATGATTTACATTTCTAATACCATGCTAGACTTATATTTTTATATTCAATGTTATTGTTTGTCAATTTATATACATTACCATGCTTCACTTGATCTTATTTGAGTGTGTGCAGTGACACCCAAATCCTTGATTTCTCCACTCTACCCATTAAGGGGGCATTCTACTTCTACATTCGAGACATACATTGACATATCTACCCACTAGGGGCATATTTTACATGACTACACCATATAGTTTATGTCATTCCTACACCACATACTCTAGTTATCATGTTGATGTACATTACTTACTAGCTTACATAGACTATTCTATTGAGACTCACTAGTGTATAGCCTTTGTGTATTTTTTAGCATCTACCTAGTCTTGTACTATATGTTTTTCATACTTTCAATTCTTGCTTTGATTATTTAGATGTGATAGTATTTTTATAATTTACATACCTTAATTTCTTACTTTGAGTAGCTAGATATGATTGCATTTATTATTTCTTGTTTTGTTACTTGTGTGTGACTTAAGACATTTGCCGATATCCTTTGCTTGTATTTTTATATGTGCTTGTGGACCTCATGTTAATCTTGCTTGTTTGTAATTGTATGTGAATGTGGGAATTATAACATGCCTTGTATGCTTTATTTCTTACTTTGAGTGACATTTACCCATGTCCCTTATTTTCTTGACCCCTTGGCCTCTTTTGTATGCTTCTTGTTTCTTGCCTTGCATGTTTGTTTGCTTGTTTGTTTCTCAGTTGTTTGGAATGCCATGATCCACATCATGAATTATATTACCTTTTTGGATTCCATGAGGTAAATCATACTCCATCCTCCTTGAAAACTAACTAGATTTCTAGTTTTATTTTAGTATACTACAAATTCTATTAAAATTGTTACATCTATCTAGGCATACCTCTATTGATCTAATAATCTCCAATATAAATTATGCTATATCTTGAGATATATTTGCGATTATAATTGTTATATCATGTATTTCATCACATAACACACTTTCAGGGCTCTTTCTTCTAAGGTAAATCATTACAGGGTCTTCATTCCTCCCCTCAAAAGAGGGGGCAACAAACAAGGGTTTTGTCACATAAAGTAGAGCCCTCTACCTGTCAAAAATTAGTTTTCAAAATAATCAAAATAGTAATAAGAGTTAAAAACACACAAAATATACTAAAAAAATAGTGATGAATATAGAAAAATCATCAAAAATAGTAAAGGATAAGAGCACTATAATTGGACAATAGCATTAGACACCAAAGTGTCTACTTTTCAACACTCCTCTCTAAATAGCCAAAAACCCATAATTTTAGAAACAGATAGAAATTTAGGTTAATTAAATTTATATAAATTATAGTTCAATTTAAATTATGAATTTTTAGTATAATTTTACTTAGATTATCCAAATATATGGAGCATCATATGTGGCATGATGGCTTTTACTTCCTATTTTAGATTGGGTACTTGGTATAACTTCCAGATCAGAATCCATGTTACAGACATAAGTAATTGAGGGAAATATGCATGACACATTTACCTTCTTTTATTTCCAATTCATCATATTACCCAATTATTATCATTAGTTATATACCTTATTCTATTAACATATAGTTGACATCATTTTAGAGTGGCTTTCATATAAGCCTAGTTATCAGTTTTGAAGTGGCTTTCACACAAGCTTAATCTCCACTTTTTAGAGTGGCCAATATTAGCCTAGGTCTTAATACACATTCATCTACTCATGCCATATTATTATATTATAGATAATTGATGGGCTTCATGAGCCATCTCATATGACACACATTCATATAGATATCAGTTCATAGTTCACACTTGGTGGGCAATAATAGAGCTAAAGGACTAGCTAAAATTTATATTATTGAGCCACCTCCTTAGAGGGATTGGACACACAGTCCAAACATTGATTAAAACATGCATGATCACATATCTTTATACTTAGTGGGTAATGATGGTTCCAAAGGGATAGCCTTTGTATTCTTCATCTAGCCTTAGGAAATTGAACATTCAGCTCCATTCATGATATTACTCTTGGTACAACACATGCCTAGCATCACTCAACATCACAATATATTTATGATTCACATTATTCTCTTTCTATGCACACTCATCATAACACATCTTCATGGGCTTCACCCTTGTAGGTAAGTTCAAGTATGCTATCTAATTTTCTTTTATCCTAGTATTTTGCTTTGTTGCATTACTAGAATAAAAGGGGAAAAATATAGTCATATAAAATGTCCAAATTGGTAGTTTGAGTGTGGCCTACAACACCCAATCCATAATTCCTTATTGCATGCTCTTGTGACCCTTCTAAACATGTTTTTGCTTATTACCAATCATCTAAAACCTTCAAAATCCTAATTCTACCTTAGCTAGATAGTATTACATGTGTCAATCCTATTCCCCTAGGTCCTAAGCCTATAAGATAGGGGTGCCCCATTTGTACTTTGTCATCAATCACCAAAGTGTCTTATTTTGAGCATTCTTATCTTTTTACACTTTGAGCCCCAACATCATTTTCATCTGGTCCTTATCCTTAATTAGGTTAGCGTAGTGAAAATACATCTAACCTATGACCAATAGTTCCATATAAAACCCCACTCAAAGTTAATTTACAAAGGAGGTTACCAAACTTACAAGGCAAGCAAGAATACAAACAAATCACTAAGACAAACTTCCCTATTCTCTACACATAGTCACCTAATATAACTGAGAACATACTCAAACCATTATACTAGTCCTTAGCCACCTCAAACACTATCAAATTAGTATTTACATTTTTATCAAACTATTTCACAAAGAACATTAGGTTGGAGAACTACATATGGATTGATCCCTCTTCAGAGTATTGGCATGTAAGAAGCATGCTCACACAAGGGGTGTGGATTACACATTTAGTGCATCTTATACACTAAACCCCCTCTTTCTCAAGTGATTCAAATATCATTTTATCAATCATAATGGAGGGTTATGGTTTGAAGACAAAATCATATCTAAAGTGAGTTATATTAATAACCAATGATCAATTTTTCATAGGCAAGCACACATAAGCACAATGTAACTACCCAAAAAATTTAGGTCTCAATGATTAGTTTAGACAATAGCAACAAGAATGAATAATAGAATCAAACAAAAAAGCATCTACTTTTTAGTGATCCTATATTTTCACCAAATGAAAGCTATATTTAGGCTTATGACAACTTCTCAATCCTGCATAGCCATTTTCAGCCTCAATATTAGCCATCTCAGTCTATTTTGAGATAAATTATATTTCTTCCTATTTATTACTATTTTTATAAAGGTGAAAAAGATAAATAATTATAAAAATCAAGACTATAATTATTTATATATTTTATACTAATTTATTAATCTAGACCCTTAACTAAAATAGGAATAAAACTCCATTATTCCAAAAAAAGTTAAATCACCTCTAATCACTAATGTCTATAACATAAATTTTGATCTAAGAGTTGTACCAGTTGCCCAATATAAAACTAGAAGTGAGGGCCATCATCTCATGCATGATGCCCCTTATATATAGATAATATGAGTAAAATTATACTAAAACTACCCAATCCAAACTATATTTTAGCTGACAACACTATAATTAACCTTACCTTTCTATCTTTTTCTAAAAAATCTAGGTTTTTGGCTATTTGGACAGGAGCATTGAAAAGTGGACACTTTGTTGTAGGGCATTGTAGTATTAATGTAGTGCTCTTGTCCTTTACTATTTTTCATTGTTGTTTTGTGTTCATCCCTATTTTTCTAGGCTATTTTACATGTTTTAAATTTTGATTGATATTCTAAGTGTTCTAAAAATTGATTTTGCCTAGTAGAGAGCTCTAATCTCTATGAAAAAACCCCTATTTATTTCCCACTCTTTTAAGGGAATAAATGAAGACCCTACAATTACTACCCTCAAAATAAATAGCCTTGAAAGTGTGTTATGCTATAAAATACATGATATAGCAATGATGATCGAAAAGATGTCTCAAGATATAACATAGTTTATGTTGGAGATTATTAGATCAATAAGGGTATGCCTAGATAAATGTAATAATGCAATATAATGTGTAGTATACTAAATTGAAACTAAAAATTTATTTATTTTTCAAGGAGGGATGGAGCATGATGTCCATCATGGCATCCATGAAGGCAAGATAATGCATGATGTGGATCATGGCATTGCAAACAACTGAGAAGAAAATAAGAATGCAATGCAAGAAGCATAAATAGCCAAGGGACCTATAAAATAAGGTACATGGACACATGTCACTCAAATTTGGAAAGTAATCATACAAGGCATATTAAAATGCCTGCATACACATATAATTGCAAACAAACAAGATCGGTGTTAGAACTATAAGCACATATAAGAGTAAAAGCAAAGGACATTAGCAAATGTCTTAAGACACACACAAGTAACAAAACAAGAACTAAGAAATGTAATCACATCTAGATAATCAAATCAATAAACAAATGTATGATAATAATATAAATACTATCACATCTAACTGATCAAATCAAGAAGTTAAAGTATGGAAAACATGTAGTACAAGACTAGGTAGATGCTAATAAATACACAAGTTATATATATTTGTGAGTGTCAATAAAATAATTTGTGTAAGCTAGTAAGTAATGTACATCAACATGATAAATAGAGTGTGCAGTGTAAGAATGACATAACCTAGATGGTGTAGTCATGTAGAAGATGCCCTTGATGGGTAGATATGTTTATGTATGTCTTGAATGTAAAAGTAGGATGCCCCCTCAATGGGTACAGTAAAGCAATCAAGGATCTGGGTGTCACTGTACACACGTAAATAAGATCAAGTGAAGCATGGTAATGTAGATAAATTGACAAACAATAGCATAAAATAACAAAATCTAAGTCTATCATGGTCGTATAAATGTAAACCATGGATAATGCATATAATTGAAAAGTTTTTGGTGTCTTGAGTTATTTGAATGTTTTTGTATTTTGACATGTTATACTATTTTTTTATTTTGAATATTGTATTTTTTTCTATTTTGAAATAAGCTATGTACAATTAAATTGAGAAATTCTGTATAAGATAGACTAAGAATAAATGATACTAACTAGTGAGTCTCATAAGAGACTCCCTATCATGGTGTTCTATATCAAGGAGAGGGATTGTGCATGATCATGAAGAATGATGGAAGGGTTGAGACTATGACTCTAAAATTTGTGTATGTTCTAAGTGCTCTAAAATTTCTATACTAGAAATTGACTATGGGGTCCCCCTGTACCTCTAAGAAGTGGATGCAATTATGGGGTGCTTAAGGACCTATTTGTTAATATAATAAGCTCTCTAAAAATGTGTTATGTGTGTAGAGGCATGAGACCTCAATGATCTACACTAGATGTGAATATTGTAGCTAGAAACTATCTAGAGTCTTGAAACTATCACTGATATAGTGGTCACTCTAAGAGAGGCCTCTTTAGAAGTGTATTAACTCTCTATGATGGTAAGGACAACCTCAACTATGTCTGAACCTTAACTAGAGGAAGAATTATAACTAGTGGAGGAGCTAAAATTGGTGATTGTAGAGTAGGAGATGACTCTAAAGCAGGGAGTGGTAACTCATATGAAAATCCACCAACTGTAATAACCTAATTAACATGAATGTATCTCATCCATCTATGAAATGTAGAAGGTACTACATAAATTTTATGGATCTATGGTCAACCAAGTAACATGTTAAAGACTCCTATACTAGGAATAATAGTAAATTATGTGTCCACATGTACTAGACCAACCTATAAAGGAAGTGTAATCTCACCCAATGAACTTTGTATGTTTCCACTGAATTCACTAATAACTATCTCCATTAGGGTGATATCCTCCTCTGAATATCCTAAATGTTGAAGTAATGTCATAGTGCACATGTTCATACTAGATCCATTATCTATGAGAACACTATGAATGGGATGGTTATTTTGAACTAATAATGTTAGTTGTTAGTATAAGGAGATGTAAGATATCACTCTATACATATCATCCCCATGGCTACTATATCACTATCTAAACCTTAATGATCTACTGAATAAGTGGCCATATTGATCATGCTATGTAAGAACATGCCATATATCCAATGCTATCTATAGTGTACTAACTATATCTATACATGGAGACATTATAAGATGCATCCTCAATATATGTGCAATTGAAACTATGTTATGAAGGAGGCTCATCTATCTGTAATCATTCTGGATTGCTACATGAAATAACACCTTATAGCCTCTATTGTGATGTGTATGACTAAG
The DNA here is from genome assembly GCA_037957365.1 of Torreya grandis. Taxonomy (NCBI): domain Eukaryota; kingdom Viridiplantae; phylum Streptophyta; class Pinopsida; order Cupressales; family Taxaceae; genus Torreya; species Torreya grandis. Next base: position 3,185,436 of record JARHVA010001459.1, on the reverse strand, counting down.
TAATATATCAAGATGTAACTATAACATGTGATGGGGGCTCCTCTAATCTCAATCATAATGGGTTTATACATGAAATAGGTCCTTAAAAACTTGACTATTGTTAATATCTATCTAGAGTAGTACTCTATGATGTGGGTTCATCTAATCTTAACTATAGTGGGTTCTTATATGAGATAGGACCCTAAAAACTCTATTTTGATGCCTCTGAATGTGATAGATATGTACATGGAACTGTAATATGTACTCCATAGACTACACTACTATATGTAGGTTGATCTCATTGTATTAGCCTCCAAACCATCTAAGTAGGTGGGATAGGTGATATCATATGAGGCTCTGTCTTTGAAACCACATTACTCTCATGATGAATAATTGATAAATCCTATGAAGGAATGTCCTAAGATGGCTTATTCATGGAGGAATAAGGTCTATGGATCCATGATGGGGGATATCTTAGTACCCCCAATGTGAATGTTATGATGCCATTATCAACACATCTATTAATATAGTCCATAAGTCCATAATAATCATTATCTCTCTGTCGACAGATATGATGATAGTTATAAAAGGTAAAATGTGGTTGTCTATGTAATAGATGTGGATCTCAATGATGAGTATAAGTTAATGTGATTAACCTCTTATCTAGTAGTGTTGATAATATGAGATATGGGCTATCTCACTCTAAATCAAACTATAGTGGTGCCCTAATCATGTTCCATGTAGTGCATACTATAGGTGGTGCTTTGGAAACTAGCTCTCTATTCTTAACTAGTTGCTTTTATGGTTGTGGTCTCCTATCTTTTTTGGAACATGGTGGATGTTGTGTACTAGGAGCTATAGATGGAGGTAATGTTATGAAACCTAGAGTAAGCTAATCAACTGAATCTAACTCAATCAATCCTAATTTCTTCTCCAAAGCTAAAACTATATAACATAAGTGCTTAAAAGAGGACTCTATTTGATATAATATATGCTCTAGGAGGGATTGTAAAATCCCCTTAATAAATATATGTTGAACCTCTAAATTTTTTTGTTTATAGATCAAACATAACATACAAGTCTTAAATCATAAGATATAATCACCAAATAGCTCTGAAGGATTTTGATGCAATGCAACAAGTTTCTCATATGTAACATGAGGGCCCATGTTTTCTATGTAATATATAATAAATTCATTCTCTAATTCATCATATGTATGGAAGTAACCAATAAGGAGTGGATAAAGAACCAATTTTGTACATTAGCCACTAATGTTTGTTGGAACAACTTAAGTAGAATCAAAGGACTCACATGAGATGGCAAAGCCTTTCAAAAGGCTTTAAGGTGTATAAATGGATTTCTAGTTCCATCAAATTGAGGCAATGACGGTATATATAAGTGCTTAGGCAATGAAGGTTTGATAAATGTCTTTAGAAGAGGATTACCATGTAAGTCATTGGAATCCATCCAAGACTTATAATCCTTGTCTTTTAAAGTAAAGAGATATACTTGGTTTTGTAGTTCACCGATTTCATGCATCAAGGAAATAATCTCTTGGGATGGTATATTAGTATCTTTAAGTGGTTCATTTAAGCATTGAATTTGATCATTTATTTTAGCCATGGGAATGATACATTTAGTAATTGGATCATAAAGAGGGGCTATGCTCACTTGAACCTTTGGAGGAATGGTAACTTGGACCTTAGTAGAGGGATGTGGGCTACCATTCTCTTTGGGTGGAGAGTGAGAAGTACGTGCTACTGTAGTAGGGGGCGGCTTGGGAGATTCATTGGTATCTTTAGTATTTAGTGAATCACATTCTTATCATCTAGAATATGTGATGTTATCATTGACAAGTGTTTAATTTTAAAAAAAATCATGCATAGAAGTAGAAGCAACATTTTGTAATGAATTATGTTTGAGAGAAGGAGTTTTACAAGAGTTATAATCATGAGATGCATTTTATTCTTCATTTTATGAATAATAATCATCATTATTCCATGCATTATCACAATCAAAAAAAATTTCATTTTAAAGAGGAGAAGTAGAAGTATCACTTTCAAATTCACTCTCATTTTCATATTCATTTGCATGTTCACTATCATACTCATTATCACTTCCATTATCACTAAGGAGAGGGGTAATATAATATGTTAATTCTTTTCTAATATGCAATAAATTGTCATGTGAAATTGGAATACTTTGTGTATCTATGTTATCCTTGGATAGAGTGCATGGATTATTTTCATTTAAAATATGAGAAGTAAGACTAATAGATTTATCATTTGGACATTCTTTTATCATTGTTTGACATGACACAGTATATTTAAGAATGTGAGATTGATCATTTGAACTATGCATTGAAATTTTTATTCTATTTAATTTATATTGTTTTAATTTGAACATAAAAGTAGAAAAAGAGAGGGAGAAACTAGGTTCAAATGCAAGAAAATTATCACCAATGAGAGGTTCACTTGGAATTGCATGACTAATTTTTACATTTGATGTATTGTGCATAGGATAATGTGGTGAAATTAAATTTCCCATTTATCAAAATTATTTTCTTCAGTAGAGGGAAGAAAAGAGATGGGTTTGAGGGAAGAAGATGCATCTACTTTTTCTTCACTATCACTTTCATATGAATCATCCTATTCTTCATTACAAGAATAGTAATTTTCTTCATTATAAATGAAGTCATTTTTATCATTTTTGGCTAATGTACAATTTTGAAAATTTGTCCATTCATTATCATAATTATAAGAATAATTTAGAAAATTATTTATAAGATGAGAGGGAAGAAGTGCCTTAGTGGTCATTTTATTGCTTTCACCAAAGAGAGTATGTAAAACTACTATTAATCAAATAAATTCAAGAATGACTACTAATATATGGATTTTTAAAATATTTTAGACACTCCAAATAATTTTCAAAAATTCAAAAAATATATATATTTAAAAAATTTAAGGGAGGAAGGCTTGGGGTTTGAGGACCTAGTTTGGAAATCTAGGGTTTTGGGTTGGAGTTTTAGTATTTTGAAATAATTGAAATAATTTGAATAAAACAAATGTACAAAAATCATAGTTTTGAAATTTAATTTTTTCACAAAAATTTAAGGGAAAACCCTAGCGTTACTTAGGGTTTGAGATTTTATTCAAAGTAAATCGGGTTCACCAAATGAAATATCTTATTATCATAAGAATGGAGTTTTATTCCTATTTTAGTGGAGGGTCTAGATTAATAAACTAGTATTAAAGGTTGTAATAAATACAGTCTTTTTTTGTACAATTGCTTATCTTTTTTACCTATCTAAAAATAGAAATAAATAAGAACAAATATAACTTAGCTACAAAACAAACTGAGATGACTGATACAGAGGTTGAAAATTGTTGTGCATGAATGGAAAGGTGTTGTAAAACTAAATATAGATTTTATTGGGTGAAAGGAGAGGAACACCAAAAATTGGATACTTTAGTGTCCAACATTGTTATCCACTCCTGTCGTTATTGTCCAAACTAATCATAGAGACCTAAAATGTTTTGGGTAGTTGAGTGTGCCTGTGTGAGTGTACCTATGAAATATCGAGTGTTGTTCATTGATGAAACTCATTGGAGCTGATTTTGTCTTCAAACACTAACCTTCCATCATTCTTCATAAAGTGACATTAGAGTCACTTGAGAAAGAGGGGGGTTAGTGTGAAAGGTGTACTAAATGTGAAATCTAAACCCTTTGTGTGGGCACACTTCTTACATACCAATACTATGAAGAGGGCTCAATTCATATGTATTTCTCCCACTTAGTGTGAATTTTTCAATAGTGTGATGTGGATGCAAATTCTAAATTGATAGTGTTTGAGGTGGTTAGAGATTGGTATGAAGATTTTATTAGGTTTGCATCTATGTTGGGTGAATGTGTGCAAAGGTTAGTGAAGTTTATCTTAGTGATTTGTTTGTATTTTGGCTTGTTTTGTAAGTTTGGTCACCTCCTTTGTAAATGAGATTTGAGTGGGATTTTATAGGGAACAACTAGTCATGGGTTAGATGAATTCATGTTACACTAACCTAATTAAGGATAAGGACCAGATGAAAATGATCATTGGGGCTCAAAGTGAAAATGGATAGGACTGCTAAAAATGGGACACTTATTTATAGGGTGAGATAGTCCAAATGGGGTGCTCATGTCCTACATGCTTGAGACCTAGAGAAACATGATTGACATGGGAAATATTATTTGGCTAACGTGGAATGACCATTCAAAAGGTTCTAAATGACTGGTACTAAGTAAAAAGGTGTCTATAAGGGTCGTAAGAGCATGCAAAAGGACCTATGGATGGGATGTCACAAGCCACACTCAAACTACCAATTTGGAAATTTTATATGACTACTAAACCTACCACCTCATTACTCTCCACACAGAAGGTCAACTAGATTATCTAACATGTAGGTTACATTATTTAAAAATATATCTTCCCAATTTTTAAAATATAAATATAAAACTTATTCTAAATTAAAGTTTAATTATTTTAACTTTAAAGTGAATTAAACATATTTTGCATCATATCACTAACTATACTACTACACATCATTATAAAGCAATAAACAAAATTTAGGTAACCTATCAAATGCAACTTATTTAAATAGTCATATAAAGATCATGTCTTTCTAGATTAATAAATCATTGTATACTAGCCTTATCTAATCAAAATGAATTGATTCACCCTAAAATTAAATTCCATCTGTGAAGGTTAGACAAATAGGAATAGGAATGTGAAACTTAAAATTAAAATAAAATTTATGGAGTCCTTAAGATACTTGTGCTCTTATATCTTATAATCAGTGTAAATTCAACTATGGTAGGCTCATTTCTCCTCTTTTCTCAAAATGTTGAGTCAATTTTTGCCCAGCTTCAGTTCAGCTTATTACTTATTCAATCCGTAAGCGATGTGATTTTTCCATGAGGCTATACATATCAAGTGAATAACCATTTTGATATAATAATTTATTTTATATGGTGAATTATTAGTAATTTAAAAATAAGTAGTGGACATGCATAATCCCCAAAATGCCTTCGTGGGTTTTGGTAATGCCACTAAAATTAATTTCTTGACTAGTTTCCCTACAATCATAACTATATTGATACACTGATGTGGTTTATAATATGTAATCATACATTATATGATTAACATAAATGTAATGATGTGATTTTTCCATGAGGATACATAGTTAAGTCTACCTATCCCAAAACAAGATGCATGCATATAAAAATATATGCAATAACCATGATAAGGTGAAGAGTGTCTTACTTGTGTTTAAGCTCAATATGCATACATTATATCAAGTAACATAAATATAACAATGTGATTTTTCCATGAGGCTATATATATATATATATATATATATATATATATATATATATCAATTACATAACCATTTTTATATAGTAATTAATTTTATATGATGGATTCACAATAATGGAAAAATAAGTAGTGGACATACATAATCCCCAAAATACCTTCATGGGTTTCAATAATGCCACTAAAATCAATTTCTTGACCATTTTCCATAAAATCATAAGTATATTTATACATCAATGTGGTTTATAATATGTAATCATATATTATATCATCATCCATAAATATAACAATGTGATTTTTCCATAAGGCTATAGAGTTAAGTCTAACTAAACCAAAACAAGATGCATGCATAGAAAAACATTTCCCATTTTCTCAAATATACATTAACCATGCTATAATTTTTTTTGAAATGCCTTTTTCATAAATACATTAATAAAATGAAAACCCCCAAATACATTGCAACTTAAAATAGATGATGTGGAAAAACTATGATCAACAGAAGTTATGCCCAAGACAATAGTCGAATTACAAAAATATCAAGGAAAATAATGAGTATTTGAGGGACCCCATAAAAAGGTAAATTTGGGATGGAAATTTGGTTAAGATAATTTCATGTTGGACTTAACCACATGGTTTATTTTTTCATTTGATTGTGTTTAAGTTTACAGCTACAACTACAGTCAGGTTTTCAGTTACCTAGGGTTAGAAGGATGCATAATAATGGTGGTAGGTAAGTAGCAGACTCAAGGGGTGAGTTAATCATGGTTAATTCCATGAATTTATGACTTTTAATAGATTTAGTGGGGATGGGAGCCATTCCATCATGAACCAAGTTTGTACATGTTGGTTAAGCTCGATCGAATAATTGATCTTCATATTCACACCATAGTTTGTCATGATCAGTATGTTCCCTATACATTTATTATATTTTTCCATGATAATGGTTCTGATCACTCCACATAGTCATCTTGCCATGACTCTTGAGTTTTTCCTCCATTTTCCATTGATTTTATTGACCCTACCCACCAACTTCACATTATTCAAAGGTGTGTTAATTCTTTTATTAAATATTTAAAAAAGGGATTATTTTACATTTTAATAACACTAATTTAATTTTAGGTTTTGATGGCCTTAACATCCCAAGTGGAAAATATTTTATTAAAACCTAAAATTACCTTGGAGTCAAGAGGTTAATTTATACTAATACCAAGATGGTGAAGAAAATTTTCAAATAGGGGGAAAATATATTTAAAGAGGGAGATATTGTATAATATGGGGCCTAATTCTTTAAAAAATTGTACAAGGATGCATTTTTAGTTAAAAAAGACATCCATGATATTTTACATTATGAGGTAGGATGAGAAAAGGATTGTAATAAATTTAAAAAAAATTCTAAAACACTTGAGCTCCAAATCCATATTTTCTAAGTAAAAATTATATGAGGATGGAGGTAATAAAGATAGGAGGAATTTTAACGTCTTCTCATCAGCTACTAGTGATATGGCGATTTGATGTATTAGTGGCATCATGTTTTTTATTTTCAATATTTTAATGTTTTATTGTGTGCTCAATAAACCCCTAAATATTTTTGATAAATATGCATTTTTTAAATAAAAATTGTTTGAGGGAAGAAGAATATTTTAAGTTAAACTCGGCATAGATGGTTCTCCAAATATTTCAAGAGATCTAAGAATCAGGAGCATTCATAATTTAAGAACCTAGGTAACGGGGATGGTCCCATGGAATTTGACTCATACCTACACTTTCATGAGGGTAAAGAGGTAACTTGATGGATTTATGCCTGGCCTAAGCAATGTTTTCAAAGAACAACTATATCAAGATTTGTTTTTCTTCACCTATGTTTTCACTAGGGGTAATGTTAGGAAAATCCTCATTAATACTCACATGGATGAGTAATTACATTCGTATGAAAATAATGTGATTGTGTGTAACACTTATACATGAGTAAAAACTCTTATAGATAGGATTGTGTGAGATAATTTAGAGATATGTGAGAGACTAATGGTAAGAATGAGAGAGATTTGAAGGAGCATATAAGTTGTCAAATATTATGCTTGACTCTAAAATTTTAGGAGATCATTGAGTTATAAATATGTAATTATCTTCAATGGACAATATCTCGTATGAATTATAATAGAATGTGGTTTGATTTATTGTGAAGCATTTTATTAAGTGTTTAGATTAAATAATTTGAACCAAATTCTATCAGGCAATAAAGTTTAAATTTATTTCAAATAAATTTTTATCATCCCCAAGTAGGATAATATCTAAAAGTTCCAAGATTTATATAACATCCTCATCATTATGTATTATGTCCAATGGTATGAAATCTCATTGGTCTTAATCAATGAGTTTAGGATATTGAAGGTATAGATGGATGGTAAGGATGGCATTATTATTAAAAAGGTTAGTGTCTAAAATTTGACCATAAATAATATATAAGTACTATCTCTCTCTAATAGGAAATTATTCATTAGATATCATAGTGTTGTCACTTTTGAGGGTGGAGGGGTCACCACTTAGTGGTTTGAATCCAATTTCTCAATTTCATTTTTGTTTGGTATGGAAACTAGCTCAAGAATTCCTTGTTCATTTACCCCAAAGCCTTTAAGTTTATAATTTAGGTTATCCAATATTTATTTGGGAATGATATCTTTACTAATTTTATAATATTATGCAAATATATCGCTGTATAACTAGGATTATTTATGATTGTTGTTCTATTCTTGGTCTAAGATACCACTTTTGTTGAAGGAGAGGGCTCTCACTTTATGGGATTTAAATTTATTATGCCAAATTATTTTGGGTCTACCACATGTTTTGGGGGATATGAGAAGTTTTTCAATGTGGAAATAATATTTAATTTTATATTATTCACAACCTTTATCTCTAATTTTCAAGTGTGATGATGCTTTAGGAGGAATATTATTGGATTTGTATGAAAGGTTTTTAGGATGGATGTAAGATTATTTAGGAATTTTATGAAGAATATTTTTATATATTTATGGGCATACTCTATGATAAGACAATTATGGTTATTTCATATTTACCTTCCAACATCTTACATTAATGATAAGGTTGTATATCACTAGGGATTGTGACCTCCACACTAGCATGTGAGAATTTAAGGCACTAATGTAAAGTTTATGGAACTACATGCATATCATGGATCCATGGAATTTCAAGGAGGAAATTATATGATAGGTTGATTTCAATAACATGTAAAATATTTTAATGAGTGACATGCCCAATAATGATGCAAAAATAAATAATGACAACTGATTCTCTCTCAACATCATCATAGGCCTTGATTGTAATGGTATTTTCCTAAAAATATGACCTTGAGTAACCTAGGTGTTTAAATATATTGAGTATATAAATATATATTCCTAATCCATTAGTTATGATTACCCTTTTAAATTTATTGCTTGAAATAATCACCTCAATATAGATGGGGTCATTTTGAGATGGACCAATAAGTAAAATTCCATTTGAGTCAAAGGTGATTTATTGCCCCAAGGAAAAATGTCCTAAAAGATATTGAAACTTGGAGGGGTCAATATCTATGGGGACAATTTAATACTAAATTATCCAATATAAAATATTCTTATGGATAGTGGATGGTCATAAAAGATCCAATATGGATATATGTGTAATAATATTTTCTAATTGTTCAATAAGGTCATATGGATTTTTAACTAGTGATGTGGATGATTTTGATTTATAATGAGGTAAAACTTTGACTTGATTATTGGATTTTGATGTGAAAGGACCTTGGATGGTAACCTTTGGTCACTGAATAGTAACAACACATTCTCAGGCTTGGTTAGGATTATCAATATGAGATAGGGAAGATCCTAGGATAATGTTCCTAACATGATTATTGGTGTTATGAGGATGGTTGGAAATAATTTTGATAATGGTGATATGATTATTTATGATCCTACCCATAATATTATCATAGTTTTTCAAAATATTTTGATTATCAATATTATTGGTACTAAATTTTTTACTTTGATTTTGATCATGATGTTATTTTTATTGATTTTTTTGATTGATTTTTTTTTAAAATATGTATTAAAAGTGGGTAATTCAATATACCCATATTATAATTAGATTATGATGCATTGTTGTCAATCATAATTTACCATGATCAAGCAAATATTTAATATAATGTTTAAGTTGTGAGAATATATGTGTAGAACAACCTTTGATTCTATGATAATCATAATATTCATTATATTTCTACCATTTTGGTTTGGGTTAACCTTAAAAAAAAAATGGGGTTAGGCCATACAACCATGTTTACAAATATTATATTTTGAAAGACAACTTCCAGTGGTACCCAAATAAGGGTAAATGTCCTTTACTAATATTGTGTCATAGGTGGCACTCTTTAAAGAATTATTAATGGTGTGGATTAGATTTTTTTTAAATTTATTGATTGAAAAACTTGTACATGCTTGGAATATGTAAATGCATCACCCACAAAAATTGTATTCTTATTGAAAACTTTAGGTTTCTTCATTTATGATTGAACATTAGCTTGCGGTTGATTTAGAAAATCCTTAATGTATATTTTGATCAACCCTTTCTCAATAATGTTCTGTTCAATCTATGCACCATTTTAATTATTTCATTCAACGTATTTACATAATGCATTCACAAATGAAAATCCATTTCTCGATTTAATTTGGAAGCAAAACTTTTAGCTAGTTTTTTCCATGGAGAGAATGAGGAAACTTGTGGTATAAGCTTCTCCATCATTTTAAAATGGCCCAAAATCTCTCCCCACTTCACTAATTTGAGTTTAAAAGGTCCATCATTGTCAACCCATGCTACATGTTGTATGACAAATTCTTCAAAAAATGTAGTGACCAATCCTTTATACAAATGAAGGAACCATTCTCTGGCTTAGCTTCCCAAACTTTGTGGGAATAATCTAAGTAGATAAATTCAATTAAATGTTACTTCTTGGCAAAACATGATGAATTATTTCATGTGTTCCCTTAAGTATCCTTTCTATTTATAGTTACCAATATTGTTGCCTCAAAATGAGAAGGGAAATGAACTTGTAGAATGTTATTTTCAAAAGGGTAAGTAAATAGTTCCTCAAATTTGAAATTTTTACTTTGATTCCCTATTTACATTCCTAAAATAGCATCCTACTTTTTTTGCCACTCTTAAGAATTTGGGGTGTTTTGAAATGAGTGGGATGCATGTTGATGTGTCAATAAAATCTAATTAAGATTAATTAGTGGATTGGAGCCAAATTTGGTGGGCATAAGTTCCTATTAGTGGATTTCATAGTAATAATAATCACCCTATTGGTAGAAATTTATTGTTAGTGTTGTGGGATTTATTGATTGGATGGGATTTATTGATTCGATGAAATTTTTTTTGTTGGTTAGATGATGATATTTTTTGATGATGATCATTTAAAGGGGGATTATTTGATTCATCAATAACTAAGGTAGAAGATAAAGTAACTAAAATTTGACTAAATGCAATTAGTCCACTATAACCTTGTTTTCACTTTACAGGGGTGGTTCTACAAGAGTCTATTTCCATTTACTAGAGGATGTAATGAACCCATTTTTTTTAATGACAACTTGATTAAAAAAATATGGAAAAATTAGGACTCATCCTCAACTAGGATCCGAAAGGATTTTCATAATATAAATCCTTTAAAAATAAATCTTCTTGAGTAGATATTATAAGAAAATATTCTAGCACTCACTATACATTTAGCTTGGGATGTATATAGGTACTATTTTTCTCATATAAATTTTTATCTAAACAAGTAAATGTGGGTCATATTCCCATAATATCAATTAAATAAGACTCATCCATAAAAATTCCATACCACACGGAAGTGTAGTGTACAACCAATTTTAACTTAAAAGAATATTCCCAAATATTCCAACTTAACAATGGTAGAATTAAAAATTAGATCCTAATGATTAAAATAATCATAATATGCTTCAACATCTTTATCACTGAATTTACAAGTCCGTGAAATAAGTACTCATTTCCTTAGTAGACCATAACCTATAAGTAGTCATAATTCTCATCTACGTGAGGACCAAGTTTCCATTACTTAAATTACATAGTTTAATAACAATATTTTATATTTTTTATTGATGTATTTCACATAATATAATGACATCCACCCAATGCTACCCAAATAAACCTATTACATTTGATAATAGGGTCACCACATCTTTCATGTGTCATCTCTATACAAATTCATCCTCATAGAAACCTTTAAAAAAAATCAAGTTCATAACCCTTTCAATGCATCTCATTAATATAAATCCCATTAGGGTACAACGAAAGTTGCACCACTGTAAACTATCCCATTATTGAGTGTAACAATTTAGGTTCACAGTTAATAATAAAGGAAACATAACTATACATTTTCTTTGAACACTATATGTCATAACACATAGAATTTAGTTTGGAAATAATGAACCCCCTTCCCATATTAACATCAAATGGTCTATATTGATATGAATTTTATACACTTAATAAAAACATTATCATACATTAATAGTTGTATTAAATCAAATCACCCATATTCCATCATTCCTAAATAGTGACAACCACATAATTTCCCTATAAAGAGGTATTTACCCCTAAAATCCATATTTAACACTAGACATGAATAACACCATGGTCAAACACCTCATTGCATCTCATATATTGTCTATAAAATACTTCCATAATATGAAATAGAACCAATTAACTACCAAATAAATTAGAGTGGAACCCAATAGTTCTTGCAACAAGATAGCATCTTAATACGAATTCACTTTTGTTAGAGTTCCCAACATATCTATGAAGTAATTGACTATGTGAAAGGTTTTGATGGTAATAACCCATTCTACCAATATGAATCACCTTTAATATAACATTCCAATGAACAATGCATCTAAAAGGTTAGAAATCCAACAACTCTAAATATTTTGTAATGAATATCGATATTTATTTTGGTGCTTTAAATATTCACACATTATGAAATCTATGGATTAGATATTTAATATCATATACACAACCCAACAAGAATAAAAATAAATAGATAATATATTCAACATGACCATTTATCAAACTTGTCTTGCTTTACAAAACATAAGACCAAGTATTGACATATTTGATAATCATCTTGACAACTTATTCCATAAATGCATTGTATAGTTGAAGCAGGAAAAATCATGGTTATACACAACCTAATAAATCCACATAATCTTTAGTGATTATCATATATATTAATTTTATAATTAGTTATATCAAATTTATTTATCAAACCATTATCTCCATCGAATATCCTACCATATTCCTAATCAATACAAAAGTTACACCATAAAGTATAGATACAACTTGTCAAAATATAGTCATCCATTTCTAAGTTAATCAATAGAAAAAATAAAGTATCAAAAAGATTTGACCTCAACTAAATTTCCTCTTAGAATCATTAGTAAATAATCCAAAACAACATGGATCAATAATGATTGTTTCAAGTACATACATTTAATCTAAATCAAAAGTCCATATCATGACTCTGCACTCATACCTAGTCAAGATACACATTCATTCTTACATTGATGGCAATAAAATAAAATATTATCACTAGCGTATGCATATACAAATAATGACTTCATGTGTTAAGAACAAATGCATGTATAAATAAACAAAATTCAAGCCTATATAAGACATCAACATGATAAGCCAGGTACACATATAATGTAAATACAAAGCCATAGCTTCTTAACTTAGATATAGTTAAAATGAAGGGAATTAAAATTCATTCATATTTAGTAATAATCCAATACACTAGTTATGGTACTCATTGCTAAATCTATAACACTTTTTAGATATACATAAAATGTTAGTAACCATCACATTGATTATATAAATACATTTAAAATATAAATGCCAAGATAAATATTAAAACTAAACATGTCAATCATGATTCCAAATGAATCCAGTGAATCATTCACTACCATTTCTACTCCACAAATGTATTAAAAGATACTATTTAAGGCATCCACATTCATAAAGAGTTCCAAATCTATAAAAAAAACATTCAAATGATCCCTCCATAGGCTTTCCTAACCATCCCCAACCATCATCTTGATGGTGGGGTCTAGATCACAGAGTAGTGGCTCATTTTGAGTTATAAAATCTAATAAGAAAAGACCTTGAGGAAAAAAAAACAAACACATAAATATTTCACATTACATTATAATAACCAAAATGATATCTTATATGGTTATACAACCCACATTCTATCATGAACACATAACCTTTCATTTCTCACCCAAAAAACTTGGGAAATCAAAAACCCAAAAAAATAAAAGACTCGATAACAATATTGGATGTGATGTAGCAAAATATCTAACTTAATTATCCCCATAGAGTCATAAAACATAAAATTTAAAACAAACCATAGTCCACTAACATAAACCTTTAATTCTAATCTAAAGGTCTTAATAAAACACTTAGAAAATTGAAGTACAGACTTAATTATTAGGATAAGCACATATAAACTTGTTATCTCACCTTTTCAAAACAAAGAGTCCTTATTCCTTTCTTGATTTTTAATATGTCCTCCTTTTCACAAGTTTCATCCTCTTTCTTGTTCCCAACCCAATTAGACTACCCCCATGACTAACTACCACTTCACACCTAAAAGCCTCAAATCATGAAACAACATAATTGTGGTAACAAGACAATCTTCCCCAACATCCCCATTATTATAGTGAAAATGGTAGAAACTATACCACTTTATCCACCATAACATTTCCTGCAAAGCCATTCAAGCTCTGATAAATAAGAAATTATGGTCAAACTTCCATAAGTTCTATGGTGGCAGTTCAGTTTACTACCCTACTTTCTAAGCACATAAGCTCTCCAAAACAACCACATTAACAAAACTCTCTTGAAAAATGAAATCAATATTCACACAACCCTAAATCAACCCATAGCATCATTACCAATGCCTATGTTTTTAATTCCAAATACATCAATAAACACAATGATCAATAATGTAATTAAAAAGACCAGGGTCCAAGTAATTGATGATTAATAAAACCAAATAATGACCTCAAGACCCAAGAATAACCAAGTCCATCATACCTAGATTCTATGAATCTTATAAATATAGTACATAATAAAGACTCACAAGAATACAAATGAGAAAAATGAAATGAAAACAACATTTTCATAGTCTCCAAGTTTACTTATTGATCTTGTGATACTAAAAGAAGTTTATTCTTGTCAACAATGATTTTTTAAGTTAAAACTAGTTACACATAAATGTAACTCATAGATAAGGAATAAAGAGAATAACATAAAATCAGTCAAATGAATCAAAGAGAAGTTACATTAGAACTCATGTTTTAATTATCATTGTCGAATTATAATCGACTAGCAGATACAACACCTTGCTAATCATACCTCATCTATCCTACCTCACAAGAAATTCTATAGTCATCAAAGAATACAATTATATTATGAGTCCTATAACATATATAATGAACATAAAAAATTATCATAGTCATTTCAAAATAATGATATAATAAACTAAGAATCATATATCTAATCTAATCCATGATATGATCTCATAACCAAATAACATATAAATGTTGTGTCAAAACCATGAAAATAAATAATAATAAACTATATTTTCCAAAAATATTTCATACCTATTTTTGACATCATCTCCCACATAAGGAGTTGTTCTGGTGACTAAGCAAATAAATATGGATATTGTTGTCATAAAAGA
Organism: Torreya grandis; assembly: GCA_037957365.1. NCBI lineage: Eukaryota > Viridiplantae > Streptophyta > Pinopsida > Cupressales > Taxaceae > Torreya > Torreya grandis. The sequence goes on along the minus strand of JARHVA010001459.1, from coordinate 3,170,299 downwards.
CTAGTATCTTCACAAGTAGAACTATGTTCACTGAGTGGGTCCCATTGAATCAATATTTTTAATATGTTTTTATTTCTTAGTTTAATGTTACGATGGTCTATAATCATATTATGTTCCACCTAAAGTTTATATGCTTTCGTAACCTAGAGGTTTTCTAATCTAAGGATGATTAAAAACATACTTTCTAAGAAAACAAGGAAAAGATCATAAATCATAGATAGATAAGTAGGAAGGGACAGTAGATAAGCTATAAAACTAATATTTTCAACAACACTAAAAGTTCAAACATAGTGTGGAGCTAGCTTATATGATTTTTCAAACTTTATCAAACTTTTCTAAGGTCTAAATCTTCGAAAAAACCTTATAACCTAGGTTGAATTCTTGAGGTACTCATTTCAAATCCAAATAAATATTTTATATATCTAAGATTGTTTTCAATTTTACCTTAAGAAACATCTGATTATTATAATATCACAAAATTTCAAGCCCAATAATAACCATATTTTACAAACTATCCCAATCAAGGGGAGTCCTACATTTTCTCTCATATAGAGCTTCAAAAAGAGACATCTTAATCATAGAGTGATAAGTATTATTATAATAAAATTCAACCAAGTTAATGTAATCTTCCCATTTGTATTTTTGGTTGATCACATACATTTCTAATATGTCTTCTACCACTTGGTTTAACCTTTCAATTTGACCATCCATTTTCGGGTGTTTTTAATAAATAAAATTCAAGGATGTTATGAAGGATATGGTAAAAGGTTTCAAAAAAATTGACATTAAAAATTTCTCACAATATAAAATAATTACTTCTAGCATGCCATACAAGCAAACAATTTATTTTACAAATCTTTTTGCAAAAATAGATGCATCATATGTTTAGTTTCCAATAACGAAATGACTTACCTTGGTCAATTTGTCAATTATAACAAGAATGGTGTCATGTTTACTATGTGATTTTGGAAACCTAGATATAAAATCAAGTAAGATTATAGCCCACTTTTCCTTTGGAACATCATGGAGATAAAAGAACCTTCAAGATGTAAATGTTCATCCTTAACTCACTCTCACTCCAAATATTTAGCCATAAATTCAGCCACATCATGCTTTATTCCAAGCAAAAAATAGTATCTTTTTAAGTCATGTGTCATCTTAGTGACACTATAATAAGCATAAAAATGTGTTGTATTCACTTATTTTATAACTTGACTATGTAAGTACTGATTATATGTCACATAAATTGTATTTTTATGGCTTAACACATCATCATTTTCCATAGAAAATTTAGAAAAACACTTTATTATAGTCTCATCAACTAAAAATTTTGTTACCTCATGGAAATATCTATCTAAAATTTGTTATTTTAATGTAGTATTTCTTAAATCAAACTGATTAACAAATAAAATTAACAAGGTCTGTGAATTGACAGATTGTATCAATAGCATAATTTTACTTACCTTTGACATATGAAATGTCCATGTAAAAATTTCTCAAAAATTCCATCCACCTACACTTGTATGCATTCTGATCCTCTTGGGAAAATAAATGTTGTAGGATATGGTGACCATATTTCACCTTGAAATGTTTTCTTAGAATAAAATTCTTCCACTTTTTAAATGCATGAACTATGGCATGAAGCTCCATATCATGTGTTGGATATTTATTTTATGTTATTTGATATTTGATGACTCATAAACCACCACCTTTCCATCTTGGGTCATAATACCACACAAACCTTCCTTGGAAGCATCTATCTAGACCTTAAATTTTTGTTTGGATCAGGTAAAACAATTATGAGTGATGTAGTCAGTAGCAGCTTAATATTTTAAAATCCTCTTCATAGAGGTGTGACCACACAAATTTATTACCCTTATGCTGCAATAAAGTTATAAAAATGGATATTTTATAAAATAATTTAACAAACCTATGTCAATAACCTATCAAGCCCATAAAACTATGTACTTTATGCATGCTAGTAAGATTAGGCCAATCCTTTATTACTTTGATATTGGATAGATCAACAATAATACCTTTTTTTAGAAATGATATGTCTAAGACAATGGATCTTAATCTAAAATAAATTACAATTTGAAAACTTTCCAAACAGCTTGTGTTGTCTTAATCTCTGCAAAACTAGCTTCAAAGGATATTCATGTTCAATTGTATTTATAGACTAAATCATAATATCTTCAAGTAAAACCAAAACAAACTTATCTATAAAATCCCTAAAAATACTACTCATCAAGTTCATAAAAGCTATAGGAGCATTAGTGATCCAAAACGGCATTATCATAAACTCGTAGTGACCATAATGAGTTCAAAAAGTCGTTTTATGAATGTATTCCTCCTTGATTCTCAAATGATGGAAGATGGATTTAAATAAATCCTATAGAAATTAACATCTCCCTTCATTTGATGAAATAAATCATTTATCCTTGATAATGGATAATGATTCTTGATCATTACTTTGTTAAGCATTTTATAGTCAACATAAAGTCTTAAGTTGTCCTTATTCATGAAGACAATCAGAGCATCCCAAGGAAATGCACTTGGTATTATACTCCCATCAAATTCCATTTTTAATAGAAGCCCAAGTAATGTTTCCAAAAATGCATCCTTGAATTCCCTTAAAAGAGGAATATTTTGGAAAGAATATTTTTCTTTTCTATTTGATTCACATACTTGGATTTTATAAATTTGGCAACATTTATGCATTATCTTTTTCATTTGTAATGCTAAAAGTAACTTGTGTTCCTTATGTCTTAGAATGCCTTGCACATCTTTGATTTGGCTAGAATCATCCATTCATAACACTCTTTTAACAAATTAATCTAATATTACATGGAGAATTTATAACCAATCCATTCCTAGGATAAGGTCATAAGATCCCAAATGAGACAAAAACAAATTTAGTGTGGTCTTTAAAGCACTGTAGTCTATCTTAGCCCTTTTTAGGCACTCATAGATTTATTCCATTTTACTTGTTCCAAACTCAAACTCCCATCCTTATCTAACTCTAAAAATTTTATAATTACATTTAATTGATACATCAATACAAACAAAGCTATTTTTATCACTACAATCAATTAAAAAATAATTTTTAATACCCAATAATATACCTCTAGTTTCAATTAGGGTTACTTAAAAATCAACATTCTGATTATCCATAGTTATATATACATGTTGGTTGGTTTATTTTCCAAGTTTTAATTTGTGAAAGTCCTTATTATATTTGTTATCTAAAGCATAGGATAGAAATATAATCTCTATCATTATCTTATTTGAAGAATCACTTATTTGTTAATGGTTCACTAGTTCATTCTTCATGCAAAGGTTATGAGGTTCACTTGATTGTGTTATGGTTTATAATGTATTTATCATGTTTATAATGGTATCATTAGACCTCCTTTTCCATTCACCAACTCATAAACACTTCCTACCTTAGCTAATATAACTTTTCTTGTTTACCACACAGTGTTTGTAGCCTTGTTTAAGGCCATTCTTGATAGTATAGATGAGTAAAAAATAACATGAAGAATATAAACCAAGATTAGAGTACCCTCTATCATTTACTTGCCTTATACAAAGTTTCATATCCTATGCCTACCTTTAAGTCACTTTGCTTGCCTTCTTTTAGTCACTTTTAGGCCTAGTTAGGCCTATGTTTTCCCTAGTCACACACAGATGGTCATAACCATACATACACATATGGAATTCAAATAAAATATCAAAAATAATTTATCATACATATAAACCTATAACTTTAAAAACATTTTGGAACTTTCACCAATTCAATCTCCAATAAATTGAGTTTCAAATTTAAAACCCTAGTTTAGGGTTGACAGGGGTCTACAAGACTTGAGAGGAGAAAAACTTAGATTGAATGCTTCATAAAAAATTTCCAAAGACTATAAATTTTTATTTAGGTTTGTATTTCCATAAAACATCCCTCAGAATCAACAAAATTCCACACATCTCTGTTCCACATTTTTTCAATGTTCTTGGTCTCTTTGCATACTTAGTTACAGTCTACAGGTTCTATGGTGTTGTCTTCAGGGTTTTAGTCACTCAAATGGTTCTAATAAATTATTTAATTATGTCCAAAAAAATTACACATTAATTTTATAATCACCAACCAACTAATTATACCCCTCTACTATAAATTTTACAACATTTATGTATGTTGATAGTCTGTGCAAGCATATTCTAAATAGGGTTGAATGGATTTCAAAGGAAAGTGACATAAAATAAGTATTGAAATACTTTAACACGTTTAATAAATGTTAAAAAAACTCACCAATAATAGCTCAATCACCAAAAACACCACATTTTGAATCTTCTTCTATTGCACAATCAAAATATAATCATTCTCCATTTGTATGCACATAAAATAGAGTTACAGACCTTTTTATTAAAACTTGAGATTTTCCTTTCATTATATATTGGGTATTTTAAAAATTTATGATTGAATAAATTATTATAAATAAATTAAAAACGAATATTTGTGTCTTTTATATTCGACATAGCTACCCTAACTACCTTATAATGGTCATTTGTAAGAACATTTGCATCTTGGCACAAACAACAAGATTGATTATCTATACAAGTGACCTATGCCTACATAAATATACCTATGGTGTATTTATTATTTTTACTATCCATTTACACATTTTATACTTATTTACAACCACATATAACATCCATTTTAGGCTCAATTGTTCAAAAACTCAAATTTGGCAAAATGGCGAGAAAACTCTAATTTGAAATTCTAACCTCCCTAAACACTCTTAGGCACTTGGAAAGCATTCCAAGGTGCATGTTTATACTCCTAACATCTATAAAACATTATAAACATGTTTATTTACCCCCTATTCACTTTATCTAAGCAAAACTATTTGACAACATCAAAGTGAGTCATCCAATAAGGATGCCCATGTATCATAATACTGGAGTGTGAAAGAAAACTTTCCATGAAAGTTTTTCCCAAAATTTTTTAAATCCTCATCAGCATATATTTCTCACATTTACTTATAACTAAATAATGATATACCTTCTTGGATCCCAAGGTTTATGATTGGCACATAGACCTCCTTGTGCTTTGATCAACACTACATTGATTCCTTCTTTGAGGTTGACTTATTATACTTTGATCTTGAACCTAATCATATTCATCACCTAGTTATTCTCCTACAACCAACCTACACATGGTACACACAAGTTAATGAAAAAAATCTCTTTCTTATCTTCTTGTCAAATACACTCTTGTTCTTGCATGTTTGTTTTTTCTAGGCTTGGTTTTGTTGCTTGTGGGACAACTGTTACTACTAGTTTCATCTTTTCTCCTAAAATGATCTAAATTTATTCAACCTATTTATTCACCTCTTAATTTTGTTCACTGTTTTCATGATCATTGACTTATGTCTACATAACCAACTCTCTCAGCATGTCCACTTTCTCAAAAAAGTGGTCTAAATACTCATTGCTTTATATAAAGGATAAGTGATATGAAAAACTTGCAAAAAAACCTTCCACATGATCATATAATATTATCTCACCTTGTCAATCTGAATTGAATAGCTTCTTATTGATTTCCTTCAAGTCCTCAAAATGCCCTTCAACTTTGGCACTTTCATCTTCCTTTGTTTTGGCAACTTGTGCTACATTGTCTCCTTCTTTTCATTTACTCTCCTTTATGAGAACTTCCTTTATCACTTCTTATTCTTCATTTGTCAATTACTCCATGAACTTTTAGTTGTTTATATTTATTCTCTCTTCCATTGTATCTTATTTATTATTATCAACCCATTTTATGGGCTTTTCATGTTCTCTATCATGAAGTTAATTCGATCTATCTATTGCTTTATCTCATTCATCTCTCTTTGGAAGTCTTCATCTTGTTGCTTCCTTCTCAACTCTCTTTCCCTATAATTTATTATTTTTTCCTTTGCTTTATGAATCTCTCCAATCATTCTCTTTACCATCTATACTCTCTTAAGCAATTATATTTCACCTTGCTCCATCCCTTATCCAAGCTCTCTCCTTGGATCAAATTATTTGAGAAATCACTTTTCTCTCACCTTTTGAGATTTTCTAGCTCTTTATCTCTTCGTAAGACACTCTTGGATTTCAAACTACTTGACCAGATTATTTCAATCACCTATAATTATTTTCCATTTACCGTTTTCTCTGATACCAAATGATGTAGAGGGTAGCAATACAATCTCTCTCTTTGTCTTATTTCAAGAATCACTTCTTTGCTAATGGTTCACTAGTTCATTCTTCATGAAAAGGTTTTGAGGTTCACTTGAAAATTTTATGGTTTATAATGTCTTGATCATGATTATATGGTTCTCATTATACCTCTTTGTCCATTCACCAACTCATCAGCACTTCATACGTTATCTTATACAACTCTGTATGTTTACCACATAATACTTATATCCATTTTTAAGGCCTTTCTTTCTAGTACAAATGAATACAAAATAAATTGAATAATATAAAACCAACTTATATTACCCTCTATCATTTACTTACCTTTTACAATGTTTCAACTCTTTTTTCTACCTTTAAGTCACTTTACTATCCTTCTTCGGGTTACTATTAGGCCTAATTAGGCCTATTCTACCCCTATCACACACATGTGACTATAACCATAAGTACATATAAAAAATCTAAATAAGATATCTAAAATAATTTTCCATACATATACAAATTTCATATTATAAAATTTGGGGAACTTTCACTAGTTCAATCTCCATTAGATTGAGTTTTAAATTCAAAACCCTAGATTAGGGTTGATAGGGGTCTATAGGACCTGAGAGGAGATAAACGTACTTTAAATTCCTTAAAAACAATTGTAAAATATTGTAAATTTTTCTTGAGGTCTATATTTACATGAAACATCCCTCCAAATCAACAAAATTCCACACTTACATCTCTATTCTACCTTTTTACAATGTTCTTGGTCTCTATGCACACTCAGTTACAGTCTACAAGGTCTGTGGTGTTGTCTTAAGGGTTTTAGTCACTCAAATGGTTATAAAACACTATGAATTATTTAATTATGTATAAAAAAACTCTATATTAATTTTATAATCACCAACCAACTACTTAGACCCCTCTACTATAACTCTTATAACATTTTTGTATATCGATAATTTATGCAAACATATTTTCAACAGTGTTATATGGATTGTAAAGCAAATTGAAATAAAATAAGTAATTGAGATACTTGAACACATTCAATAAAAGTATAAAAAAACTCACTAATACCATATAAATCACTAGAAACACCAAATTTTGAATCTTCTTCTGTTGAGCAATCAAAATACAATCATTCTCCATTTGTATTCATAGAAAATAGAGTTGCAAACCTTTTTATCAAAACTTGAGATTATCCTTTCATTATCTATTAGGTGTTTAACCCTTTCATTCTCTAATACATTATGATAATTAAATGAAAAACTAAAATTTACATGTTTTATATTCTACATAACTACCCTAACTACCTTCTAATGATCATTTGCAAGAACATTTGCATCTTCTCACAAACAAGAATACTTATTTGTACAAGTGTCCTATGCCTATTTAAATATAACTATGGTATTTTTATTATTATTTAATAACCATGTAAACCTTAAATACTTCTTTACAACATCCATTATAGGCTAAATTGTTCAAAAACTCAAATTTGCCAAAATGGCAAGAAAACTCCAGTTTGAATTTCTAACCTCTTTAGACACTAATAAACACTTAGAAATAATTACAAGGTGAATTTTTAGAATCCTAACACCTATAAAACATTAAAAAATTATTTATTTACCCCTAATTCACTTTATCTAATCAAAACTATTTGATAGCATCAAAGTGAGTCATCCAATAAGGATTCCCCTGCATCATACTAATGGAGTGTGAAATAAAATTTTCCATGAAAGTTTTGACAACTAATTTTGAAATCCTCCTCATCATATATTTCTCATATTCACTTCTAACTAAACAATGATACACCTTCATAGATCCTAAGGTCTATGATTGACACATAGACCTCCTTGTGCTTTGATCAACACTACCTTGATTCCTTCTTTGAGATCGACTTCTTATACTTTGATCTTCAACCTGATCATCTTCATCTCATAGTTATTCTCATGAAACCAACCTACACATGGAACACACAAGTTAATGAAAATAATCTCATACTTATCTTCTTGTCAATCACACTCTTGTTCTTGCATGTTTTTTCTCTCTAGGCTTGGTTTTGCTACTTGTGGGAGTACTGCCACTAGTTTCATCTTTTCTCCTACAATTATCTAAACTTATTCAACCTATTTATTCACCTATTGATGTTTTTCACCCTTTTACTAATCATTGAATTATGTCTTCATAACCAAATCTCTCATCATGCCCACTTTCTCAAAAAGTGGTATAAATACTCATTGCTTTATATAAAGGATAAGTGATATGAAAAACTTTAAAAAAATCCTTCCACATGCTCATCTAATATTGTCTCACCTTATCAGTCTGACTCTAATAGCTTCTTATTGCTTTCCTTCAAGTCCTCAAAATGACCTTCAACTTTTTCACTTTCATCTTCCTTTGTCTTGGAAACTTGTGCTATATTATCTCCTTATTGTCACTTGCTCTCCTCTATGAGAACTTCATTTATCACGTATTTTTCATTTGTCAATTCCTCCATGACCTTGTATCTTTTTAGCTTTATTATCTCTTCCTTTATTAAGGAAATAAACTTTTTACTCCTTATTTCAATAAGTGGTCTTATAGGCCATTGTTTCTTTCTCATTATCAACCCATTATATGGGATTTTCATGTTCTATATCATGAAGTTAATTATGACTATCTGTAGCTTTATCTCATTCATCTCTCTTTAGATGTCTTCCTCTTATTTCTTCCTTCTCAACTCTCTTTCCCTTTACTTTATTAACTAGTCCTTTTCTTTAGGCAGCTCTCTAATCATTCTCTTTACCATTTGTACACTCTTAATAAATTATATTTCACCTTGTTCCATCCCTTATCCAAGCTCTCTCCTTGGATTAAATTATTTTAACAATCACTTTTCTCTCACCTTTTGATATTCTCTATATCTTTATCTCTTCTTAAGCCTCTCTTGGCTTTCAAACTACCTGAACAACTTCTTTCAACCACCTATAATTATTTTCCATTGATCATTCTCTCTGATACTAAATGATGTAGAGGGTATCAGTACAATCTCTCTCTTTGTCTTATTTCAAGAATCACTTCTTTGCTAATGGTTCACTAGTTAATTTTTCATGCAAAGGTTATGAGGGTCACTTGATTATTTTATGTTTTATAATTTCTTGATCATCCTTATAAGGGTATCATTATACCTCTTTGTACATTCACCAACTCATCATCACTTCTAACCTTATCCTATACAACTTGGCTTGTTTACCACATAATACGTGTATCCCTTTTTAAGGCCTTTCTAGTACAAATGAATATGGAAAAATGTGAAGAATCTAAACCTATATTATAGTACCCTCTATCATGTACTTACCTTCTACAATGTTTCATCTCTTGTTTCTACCTTTAAGTCACTTTACTATCCTTTTTTTGGTCAATGATAGGCCTAATTAGGCATATTCTAACCCTAGTCACACACATGTGGTTATAAGCATAAGTACATGTACAAAATCTAAATAAGATATATAAAATATTTTACCATAAATATAAACATTTCATATCATAAAAATTTGGGAAATTTCATTAGTTCAATCTCTAGTAAATTGAGTTTTAAATTTAAAACCCTAGTTTAGGGTTGATAGGGGTCTATAGGGCCTGAGAGGAGATAAACTTAGTTTTAATTATTTAATAAAAAATTAAAATATTGTAAATGTTTCTTTAGGTATATATTTCCATGACACATCCCTCTAAATCAACAAAAATCCACACTTACATCTCTATTACACCTTTTTTACAATGTTCTTGGTCTCTCTAAACACTCAGTTATAGTCTATAGGGTCTGTGGTGTTGTCTTGAGGGTTTTATTCATTAAAATGGTTATAAAACACTATGAATTATTGAATTAGATCCAAAACAACTCCACATTCATTTTAGAATCACCAAACAACTACTTAGACCCTTTTGCTATAACTCTTACAACATTTTTGTATATCGACAGTTTGTGCAAACATATTCTCAATAGGGTTATATGGATTTTAAAACAAAATGACATAAAATAAGTAATTGAAATACTTTAACACATTCAATAAAAGTGAATAAAACTCAACAATATCATATAAATCACTAGAAACACCAAATTTTGAATCTTCTTCTATTGAGCAATCAAAATAGAATCATTCTCCATTTGTATGCATAGAAAATAGAGTTGTAGACCTTTTAATCAAAAATTGAGATTATCATTTCATTATATATTCAGTATTTAACCATTTAATGCTCTAATAAATTATGATAAATTAATGAAAAACCAAAATTTACATGTTTTATATTCTACATAACTACCCTAACTACCTTCCAATGATCATTTGCAAGAACATTTGCATCTTCACACAAATAACAAGATTAATTGTCTATACAAGTGACCTATGCCTATGTAAATATAAACATTTTGTATTTATTATTGTTTCATAACCATTGAAACCTTCATTACTTATTTATAACCTCCTATAACATCCATTCTAGGTTAAATTTTCCAAAAATTCAAATTTGCCAAAGTGGTGGGAAAACTCCAGTTTGAATTTCTAACCTCCTTAGACACTCCTAAACACTTGGAAAGAATTACAAGGTGAATGTTTAGAATCCTCACACCTATAAAACATTATAAACATGTTTATTGGCCCCATAATCACTTGATCTAAGTAAAAATATTTGACAACATCAAAGTAAGTCATCCAATAAGGATGTTCCTGCATCATTATCACCAAATTCCCAGCATTTGATTATCCTAGTAGATGTAATATGAAAAAAAAATATCCCCTATTATACGTATAAATGTATTGTTTTGAGTCTTATTTTTTCTATTTGACCCAAATTTAGATGATTTTTGATCTTTAAAATTATTATTATTCCCTTGAAATTTATTAAAACCACTAGTTATTATGGTAAATCTCTAGTTCTGATCTAGTTTATTGAATATTTTTCATGAGGGAGACATATTTTTATCATTAATATATAGTATGTTTTTTTTTTCTTAAGTCTTCCCTAGACTTTTACTAGACTTTTTCCATCTCTTCAACCATATAGGTAGATTTAATGTCAACCAATTATGTTTAAGGATTCATCATATTGATGTCATGGATCAATACTAATTTTAGACCCTATTTGAATTTAGTCACATTGGTTTATTCATCATGCATTTAGTTCACATTATGTAACAAATTTTAAAAATTATTTTCATATTCTCTGAATGACATGTTCTCTTTTTTTAATAACTAAAAATAAATATTTTTTTGTTCATTGAAATTAACACTCAAGTAACTCTTACAGAATTGTATTTCAAATTTCTCCCAAGAGAGAATCATGAGCTAGTAACCTTTTATTAATCAAGGGATATAATGAGGGGGCGTGAATCTGTATATCATATATCTTTTAAATATTTTACTTAATCTTATTTCTTTTCTTTAACCACTTAATCATATATGTGATATATGTAATAAAATTGAAATAATAACATGCACCACATAAGAAAGAGAGAGACCAGATTTTTACTTTGAAACCCAATGTGGGAAAAACCACAGAGAAAAATCTCAAGTATATGAATGAGCACTAACTCAAATTAAAAATTTATCAAGCACCAACTTGCAGGAGCACCAACCCCTTATTGAGCACCAACACAATAATTATTTGTGAGCACTAACCCACAAAATTACCAACCCCTCTTATGTAAAACACAACTATATCTCAATGTTGCTTTCTCAATAAATGATAGAACTCTACAATATCTCTCTATATTCTCTCCTCTTTTCTTATATAAAACAATTACAAACCATGCACACTCTTGCATATTTAAAATGGCTTCCCAAGCCTCCTTTTATATCTTTCCAAATGACCTTTGGAATTTACTCTTTGTGTCTCTTAAATCCACATGAAAAATGGCACCAAAATTTCATGACCCTTCTAATCCTTTCATTTAAAAAGTCACATGGTGACCCTTCATGAGAAAATGCATCCTTTCTCCTTTTGTCTTTATATAGTGACTCTTTGAATTCCTCAAAGTGACTCTTCATGGAAAAATTAATCCTTCCCTCTTTTGTCTTCTCTTGGTGACTCTTTAATTCCTCAAGGTGACCTTTCATGGGAAAATGTGTCCTTTCCCTCTTTTGTCTTTATCTCATGACTCTTTGAATTCTTCATGGTCCCTCTTTTAACTTTCTGCAACCAAAAATATATTCATTAATATTTAATTAATATCAACATACTTTAACCAAAATATGATCATTAAAAAGTGCCTTTAGATAATAAATGCTATGGGGCCCTTATCACCAATAATGTTAGACCTTTGACATAAATGATAATATTTCCAACACCTTATAAATCATAGAGATTATTCCACAATAGGGATGCAAAACCTATCAATTGATAATATGTCATCCTTGCTTCCACATTAGAAGGCATATTATGCAAATTGAAATATTTCTACAAGTGCACAAATCATGCATCTGTTATGTCACCATTTTATTTCCTAGAAACATTTTGTGGAGAAAGTTACTTAAGTTCATTAATGATTAGGTCAACTCATGCTAATGGAATTTGTTGATGTATAGGCTCACATACTTGATGATTTTCCTCCCCATACATTTTTTATTTATGTAAATCCTCAAGATTCTTGAGTGTACTTTCTTAGGTGTCAAGTTTCCCCTAAATGTAATTTTAAGATGTTAAAATTTCACTCAGAATTTTCTTAGAAATATTACCACCTACTAGGCTAACATTTGGAGCTTTATTATTACTATCTACACTATTATCAAGATGAGGATTAACTAGATTATTCTTTTTATGATCACCATGACCTCTAGTTGGGTTTTACCTCTACCCCATGCATACTTTGGGTCACCCTAGTTATCATTGGTAATGAACCATCCCCTTGATATAGTTTTAACCATTCTAAGGAGTTCATAAGTTAAATATTAAGGTAGGGTAAGGTTCAATAGTTAATCCAAAGTTCCATAGAGTTTTAAAGTATGATTTGATACTAATTTTTAATAAAACCATTTTCTTTTAAAACTTGTTCAAAAACTATATTCAAAACTTAAGACTTATCCTCAACTCGGATCAGAAAGGGTTCTCATAATATAAATTCTATAAAAATAGGTATTTTCTAGTAGACCATATAAGAAAATATTCCATCCCTCACTATACATTTATTTTGATATGTATACATGTAACATTGTACTCATATAAATTATGATCTAAGCAGGCACATGTGAGTCATCTTCCCATAAAATTAACTAAACAAGACTCATCCATAAAGAGCGAATACCACACAGATGTATAGTGAATAACTAGTTAAAACTTAGGATAATGTTCCAAAATATTCCAACTTTATAATGTTAGGATTAAAAATTACATCCCAATGGTTAAAATAATCATAATACACTTAGGCATCTCTATTACCAAATTTACAAGTCCATGAAATAAGTATTCATTTCCTTAGTAGACCATAACTTTTGAGTAGTCATAACTATCATCTACACAATCACCAAGTTTCCATTAATTAAATGGAATAATTCATTAAATCTATTTTGCATTACTATCGATGTATTTTTTATAAAATGATAACATCTTCCCAATGCTACCTAACTAAATCTATTTTACTCAATAATAGGGTCACTACATTTTTCACATGTCATATATATATATATATATATATATATATATATATATATATATATATATATATATATATATATATATATATATATAATTTAATCCTAATAGAAAACTTAAAAATAATAATCGTGTTCATAACCATTTCAATACATCTCATTAATATAAATCCTATTAGGTTACTATTGAATTTGAGCCACTATAAACCATCTCATTATTGAGTGTAGCAATTTTGGTTCACAATTAAGAATAAAGGAAACATAATCAAACCTTATCTTTAACCACCCTATGTCATAAGAAATATAATTTAGTTAAAATATCATGAATCCCCTTACCATACTAACATCCAATGATCTATATTTATATGAATTGTAAATAATTTTATACATTTAATAAAAACATGATCATACATTAATAACTACATTAAATTAAATCACTCATTTTTCATTGTTCCTAAATAGTGATGAAAACATAATTTCCCTATAAAAACTTATTTACCCCCAAAATACATATTCCACGTTAGACATGAATAATACCATGGTCAAACACCCCATTTCATCTCATTAACTATCAAATAATACTATCATAGGAGAAAATAGAACTAATTAACTATGAAATAAATATGAGTGGAACCCAATAGTTCTCCAAATAAGATAACATCTTACTATATATTCAATTCTATTGGAGTTCCAAACATATCTCTTAAGTAATTGACTAATGTGAAAAATAATGATAGTAATAACCCATTCTAATAGTTTGAGTCACCTTTGATATAACATTATAATGAACAATGCATCTGAAAGGTTAGAAATCTAGAAACTCTGATTACTTTGTAACCAACACAAATATTTATTTTGGTGCTTTAAAATTAACACATTATGAAATTTAGGGGTTAGATATTTAATATCTTATACACAACCCAAAAAAAATTAAAAAGAGAACGACAATACATTCAACATGATTGTATATCAAATTTCCCTTGATTCAAGAAACTTTAGACCAAGTAATTACATATTTGATACTTATATTAATAGCTTATTTCTTAAACTCATTGTACAATCAAAACATGGAAAATCATGGTTATACATAGCTTAAAAATTCCACATAATCCTTAGTGATTATAATGTCTAGTAATTTTTTAATTATTTCTATCAAAGTGATTTATCAAACCATCATCTTCATCTAATATCCTACCATCTTACCAATTAGTACAAAAATTACACCATGGGGTATAAATATGACTTTTTAGAATACAATCATCCACTTATGAGTTAATTGATAACAAAGACAAAGTCTCAACAAGACTAGACCTTAACTAAATGTCTTTTTGGACTCATTAACATATAATATATCATAATAGAGATTAGTATCGATTATTCCAACTACATACATTTAATCTAAATCAATAGTCTATAACATGAATTCACACCCACACCTAGTCAAGATACATATTCATTCTTACATTCATGGTAATAAAATAAAAAAATTCACCAAGGTTTGTATTTATAAACAAGGACTTCCTATGTTAAGCACAAATTCACACATAACTAAATGAACTTCAAGATTAGACAAAACACCAAGATGACAAGCCATGTACACATATAATGTAAATATAAATCCATAGCTTCTTAACTCATATATAGTTAAAATAAATGGAATAAAAATTCATTTATGTTTAGTAATAGTCTAATACACCAGCTATGGTACTAATCTCTACATTTGTAAAACTTTTTAGATCTACATATAATCCTAGTAACCATCACATCGACTATCTCAATACATTTAAAATATTAATTATAAGATAAATATTAAAATTTTACATGTCAAGCATGAATCAAAATCAATCTAATCAATCATTCACCACCATTTCAAGCCCATGAATGTATTGAAACATAATAGGTATGGAAAACACTTTAATAGAGTGTTTAAAATCCATATAAACCTTTCAAATATCCCTCTATAGGTGGCCCTAACCACCCTCAACCATCAACTTGATGGTGGAATCTATCTCATAGGATAGTTCCTCATTCTAAGTCCCAAAAAGTAACAAGAAAAGACCCCAAGGCAAAAAAATAACCCTATAGAGATAAAAAAAATTACATTTTAATCCCTATAATGCCATATTATATGGTTATATAACCTGAATTATGATCATGAACACCTAACCTTTCATTTTTCACCCAAATTACTCAAGAAACCAAAAACCTAGAAAAATAAATGACTCGACAATAATTTGGATGTGACCTATAAAAATACTCAATTGAATTATCCCCATAAAGGCATACAACACAAAATTTAAAACACACCATAGTATACTAACATTCACCTTCAACACTATGGTAAATGGCTCAATAAAACACTCAACAAATCATAATACATACTTACTTGTTTAGAGAATTAAAAACAATATTGTTACCTTGCCTTTGCACAATAGAGAGTACCTCTTCACTAATTTATTTTCATCATGTTCTCATTTTCATAGGTTGTGTCTTCTCTATTTTTCCTAGATGATTTTTATAACCCCCATGACTAATATCCACTTCACTCTAAAAATTCTCAATCCATGGAGAAACATAATGGTGGTAACAACATAATGTTCCCCCACATCCCCATTCTTCCAATGAAAAATGATAGAATCTACATCACTTTCTCTACCATAACATTTCATGCCAAGACATTCAAGTTTTGAGGAACAAAAAATATTGGAAAAAGCTTCCATAAGTTCTATGGCAATGGTTAGGTTTTCTTGCCTATTTTCTACGCACACAAGTTCTTTATAATAACCACAACAATGAAACTCTGTCAAAAACAAATCCAATATTTTCCCAACCCTAAGTCAACCCATAGCATAATTATCAATCCCTATGTTGGGAACCTATATCCTACCCTTCTGTTTTCATTATTAGTGTATTAGTCACTATGGAAGCATATGCTTTATAAGTCATCCCTTGAGCATATTTGAATTATCCCACATACATGGGAAATAGTAGTTGTTAGAATATATTTAGTATTTAATTAAGTGTTGAGGCACAATTAATGCATCCACAAATATTATTGTATTGAGCTTACTCAAAGGAGTTTTCCCCCTCTAAGTGGCATATGATCTAAAGGCTATTTTGGTTTATTTTCCTAAGTTCATTCCATTGTTCATTTATTTTCTATATTTTGTAAATCTATGTAGAAGGATCCTCATGGCAAGTATCATAGCACTTTCTCAACCTATTTTGGATATTTTTTTATATCAATGGCTTTTAAAAAGTTGTGCCATTTATAGAAACATTTTTCCTTGCCTCTATTTTCCACATATTCATTGCAGGTTTAGATAAGGGTAAATAACCTTTTGCATAACTATGTGAAGTACTTGGGCATAAGCCCTAAAAATCATTTCAAGGAGTACCACATGAACCCCAAAGTAGCTAGCCCATTAATAAGACCTACCAATAGAAAGGGTAATGACCCCATATTGATTGACTAGTTTCTACCTATAAGGTTAACCAAGAGCTATCACTTAGGGGTAAATTTGTGGCCATAACATTTTTGGAGAGTGGTACTTGTTCAAACAACATTAGTGTCCAGAGAGACTCCTTAAAACCCTTAGGTATCAAAACAAACTTGGAACCCATACCCAACATGATAGGTTTAGAATACCAATAATAGAGTGATCAAAATTGAGAATAATTGATCACCTCATAGTTGTAGATAGGCCTTTTGTAGGAGAAACCAAGTGATAATAAGGTTTTTTCTTTAAAAGTAAAAATAAATCTAATTTTCACCATAAAAAATTTATTGTTTTCCATATCTCTATCACTATAGTTACATAGACTCTCAAAATTTCTTAGAACACCTAAAATTCCATTTTTCACATTATTTTCCTTGAGGTTCCATATCCAAATTCAACTTTTATTAGCCAAAAATATCAATTTTTTTTTTTATTTTTTTTTTTGGTTGGGGGCGGGGGGTTGGACATAACATGTTTAATTTTATCCCTCTTGCTTTGAAACTTTCCCAAAATGTTCCTTTCCCTTTTATTATCCTTTATCCCTCTTGGAATTTTTTTCCAATTTTCCCATTATAATTATGAAATTTCCCTTACCTTTGTCAATCCTAACTAGGAGGTGCCCAAAAATTAGTACCCTTCCAAGTAAGCCTAAATTAAAGAAATTCCTTAATAACCATGTCTTAAAATGCATTTTTCTATCCCTTACCAAGAAAAAAAACACTGGTTATGGTAGCCACCTATGTAGGCACAAAGATCATGGAGGAAGAAATAAAAACATTAAAATCCTAAGTCACTAAGTTCACTAATATGATGTTTGGACTGAATTAGTATAATAGCCTTTTTCTCAACTAATTGCAAGAGTCTTCTTCAAATAATAGTTTCTATTCTCCACACACGTCACATGGCCCTAATATATACTTTCCATTGTCCAATGGTATAGATACTATAGGATGGATATATCAAGCTGACAAAATCTTCAACCTTCACAATACTTATTATGTCAACAAAGCCCCAATTGCTTCCTTCCACTTGGAACAAGAAACATTCTAATGGTATCATTGGTATCTAAAGTTGAATGATGAAAATATTTGGAAAACACTTTCATCCTTAATTATGGGTAGGTTTGGTACCTCAACATTCTATGACTTTATAGGATCTCTCACAAAACTTTTCTAGACAAGAACCTTTCATGATTATCAGATTGAATTTGAGAAACTAGCTAATCACACTGAAGGGTTATTAGATGAATTCTTCAAGAGTTATTTTATCAATGGCCTCAAAGATCCAATTATATTAGAGGTGAAAAATTTTCATCCCAATAACATGATGCATGCTTTGGGTATGGATAAGTTAGTGGAAGATAAAATTTTAGCGCAACGTCGACCCCCCACTTTCCCACCTATTAAGAATATAGTAAACCAGTGGTCAGCCACAACCACACTAGTCAAGTGTCTTAATAATGTAGAGATGTGAGATCATAAGGAGAAATGATTATGTTATAAATATGATGACAAATGTTTTGAGGGTCATAAGTTCATCACACAAAATATATAGCTATTGGGTTTACCCCCTTCAAAATGTAAAGATCATTGTATTCCAATCATTCCATGAATCATCCCACCTAACATCCAACCATACTTACTTGGGAATCACTTTTGCATCAAAACTAATCAATAGAGTTTGAAATATTTCCAAAATAATTGGTCTCATCATTGGCACAACATAAATGGGTCAGTATACTCATGGGATATGATTAAGAGATCACATAAAATAAGGGTAAAGATAATATCATGTTAGATGTTTTCTCACACACATTTAAGGACCAGACATCCCTTTCTACCATCTCCATACCCATTTTTATTGGTTGGAATCTATGAACTAAGGGTATGAAAAAGATCCTTCATTATAACACCTCATTAAATAATTGGCCATTAACCCCTCTAAAGTATCAAATTATTCATGGGATGGTTTTTCTCTATGATAAAATGTCCATTTGGTACTTCCCCATAGCATAGACCTTCATCAAGCTATATTTTATGAAATCCATGCCTTTCCAACAATAGGGCACTTAGGATTTATCAAACCATATGAGTGGGCATGTCAAAACTTCTTTGGGAAGGGGATGAAAGGGAAAATTAAATAGATAGTGGTCAAATGTGATACCTTCTAATGCAATAAAGATGAAACAACAATGATTCCAAGTTTGTTCGATCACTTGCTCATTCCTACTATGATCTACATGTTTCTATGAATTTCATTTAGGCGATCCCTAAATCTAGAGTAAAAATAGTAATCCTAATCATGGTAGACCACCTCTTTGAATATAATCATTTTTTCTCCTCAGCCATCCTTGTATAGCCTCCATTGTCACACAAGGTTTCTTGGATTACATCTTCCATATTCATGGCATCTCTTCCTGAATCATCTTTGATCATGATGCAAAGTTCACCACCATTTTTATATGGAGATATTATGATTCACAAGAACAAAAGTGAAGATGAGCTCTGGGTATCACCCCCAAATAGATGGCTAGGCAAAAACTATCAACAAATGCTTGGAAACATTCCTTCATTTCTTTACTTCAAAACAAAAAAAATAGTTGGAAGAGTGGCTTCCCCTCAAAATAGAGGAAAAATTGGGTAATGTGGCTTCCCCTCACATAATGGTGGTATAATACATCTTACCACACTTCTAATAAAATGACTCCATATGAAGTGGTTTTTGTTTCAAAGCCCCTAACACTTCACATGTATACCCATGATAGTACATTAGTCTAGGTGGTCGACACTACTCTATGGCATCAAGATCATATTATTAGTAATTTATAGCACAATCTCCATCTAGCATAAAACCTAATGAAGTAATAGGATAATTAAAATTTCTCCATGTACACCTTTTAACCTGGTGATATCATTTTTATTTGTATGTAGCCATACAATTAATCATATGTAAAACTAAAACAAAATCATAAACTTGATCCCATGTTTTATGAGTAATATAAGGTTCTCCTATATATTAGTTATATTGCTTACATGTTGGAGATTAAACCTTCCTCCCAAGTTCACCCAGTCTTTCATGTCTCATGTTTGAGTAAATTTCTTGGAACCACCATTAGAGTGCAAATAGTTTTAAAAAAAATTGATAATGAAGACTTTGTCCTTATCAAACTAGACTCAGTCCTAAACTGGTGCACCTACCAAATTTTCTTCCACTCAATAATAGAAGTCTTAATTTAGTGGCACACCGTGCAACCATAAGATGCAACATGGGAAATTGTATTCCAAATTTAGTAATGGTTATCACCTTTGAATCTTTGAGGATAAATCTTTTTCTAAGGGGGAGGGGATGTTAAGAACCTATGTCCTACCTTTTTCTTTACATTATTAGTGTATTAGTCATTGTGGATGTATATGATTTTAAATTCATCCCTTGATCATATTTTCATTATCCCATATACATGGAAAGTAGAATTTTTTATAATATATTTAGTATTTAAGTAAGTGTTAAGGCCCAATAAAGGCATCTATGAATATAATTATATTGATATTGCTCAAATTAGGTTGTCCCCTCGAAGTGGCCTACAATCTAAAGTTTATTTGGGTAATTTTTTATATTTCATTTCATTATTCATTTATTTTTTTATAGTTCATAAATCTGTGTAAAAGGATATTCACACCCTACATATGATAAGGCCAGATCTATCTATAACCAAAATAATCAGCAATGTAATTCAAATGACTAAGTTTCAAGTGACCAATGATTAATAAAATCAAATAATGACCTCAAGACCCAGCAATAAACAAGTCCATCATACCTATAGTCTATGAGTCTTAACAATAGATTAAATAAAAAAGAATCCTAAGAAGATAAGTGAAAAACATTTAATGAAAACAACATTGTTATAGTCTCCAAAGTTTGTGAATTGATCCCATGTTACTAAAGTAGGTTCATTCCTATCAATAATGATTTGTTAATACAACCAATTTTGCATAAAGGACTCATAGGCAAGGGACCAAGATAATAACATAAAATTAGTCAAACTAATTAATAATAAGTCACATTAGAACTCATGTTTTAGTTATGATTGTTGGGTTATAACTAACTGGCACATACACCACCTTACAAACTAGACCCCATATACCAATCCTAGCTCACAAGAAAACCTAAAGTGATCAAAGAAGACATCAAAAGTATCCATACTATAATATATTTAATGAGCATAATATATTAATAGTTAATTAAAATAAAAAATTGAAACATAATAAATCACAACCATTTCAAAATAATTATATAGTAAACTAAAAATCATGTATCTAATATAATCTATGCTATGATATCATAACCAACATATAAATGTTGTGTAATAACCATGCTAATTATTTTAACCTTTTAGGACTTAGAGTATGTAAATCATATGTTTTTTAAAGATTTGAGTAGACTAAATTAGGGAAATAATATAAAATAAATACATTTACTAATTTGTTACATAATTGACTTGCTTTGACTTTTCTAAAAATAACAATAAATAGTGCAAGTAATAACTTAGTTGTAAAATAATTGATACAAATGATATGGGCACTAGAAATGATATGGAATCTATTTTGAGTGTTGTAAATTGGATCATAATGTCAAAACCCCTTCTAGATAGTAGTTCCATAATTGGATAATATCATCATTATTGGAAAAGTGGCAATAATGTCTTGATATTGGTGGTAATGTCCTCTATGTAGGATTGTCTCAAGTTTCTAGGTGCACCTGTCTAGATATCTAGAGTTATGTTATTGAATGCACAAGTCTTTAAACCCTTTATTTTTCCTATAGTGATTTATTTAATATTTAAACCCTAATCCTCCATGTAACTAGGGCATCTGATTGATATGAGATGAAAAATGTGTTTTTTAGTAGGATAGGTTGGACATCCTCAACACCCCACTATGAAGAGAGTTACCTACATACCACTACTTTGAGGAGGGATCAAGCCCTATGTATTTATCCCAACTTAAGTTATAGTACAATTGTAAGTGATGTTATTATTATAGTGGCCTTGAGTGACTTGAATGTGCTTGAGACTAGAAATATGGATAATTTAAGCTTAAGGTGACTGTAAATGGTAATATGCATAAGAATGATATAATAGGATTGATAAAATTATTTATACACAAATTGTTCCAAGATTTGAATGTGTATACTACATCTCATTTCCATCTAATGGTTAGAGTGATAAAAGTCATGTATATATACTATTATGATGCTTATGTAGGTGATAAAATAGGTCTAGTCTAACCCCAAGAAGTTTTAATTTTGAAAAGATATCCATTTGTAAAAATATAGGGTAGTGGACATTAGAACCATTTTTGAGACACTAGTACCATATGGCACTAGTGTCCTTATTATGGCACTAGTGTCTAGCTAGCAAAACACTAGGTACAAAGGTCCAAGATCAAGAAATGAGGGTATGGGACTACATTAGAGCTGACTAGGGATGCATGTGGCCCACATGAAGGTTGTATAAGTGTGACAATAGGTTATAGGATAGATCTATGGATAATATAGGGATGGGTAGTCTCAATTAGCACTCTTAGCACTCAAATACCACTTTTGGGTGATTAAATCCCCCCTTTATTCTATAAATGTAGCAAAGTAAAATGACCATGATAATGGAAAAATAAGCATACCTAGACATACATAGGAGGTAAATAATATGAAGCATACTCCAATGCGTGTCATGTAAGTGAAATGTAAATAAATTAGTCCTTACTTAAGAGGTATAAAAATCAAAAGACTAAACTGAGTAAATAAGTAAAACTTAGTAAAGAGATAGGAAAGAGGAAAGGAATGAACACACCTAATTGGGTACATGAACTAGTTCATAAAATTGGTGAAAATTTGTGTGTGTACATGTCTATAATGATCAATCAATGAATATATTAGACTGAGTTGATAACTTGTTCAATCCCCATGTGTGGGTGGCTCAATAACTTAATCCAATTTTGACTCCATCATTTCCCAACCCTTCTTGGTGTATTATGACCTATGAATATCTTGGATTGGATTGATAATGTATATAACCCTATAATATAGGTGGTTCATAAACTCAAGTAGGATGTCTCCATACTTTCCCACCCATGTGTAGTAGATGAATTTAAAACTAAACCATGTGAAGTAATTCAAATGTCTAACTGGGAATATCTAACTAGGTATTTTATCCCTACAACCACTTAGGTACATTAGGCATCTCTAAGCCACTTAAGAAATCCAACCATTACAGATGAAGTAAGGCTTAAGACTAGTGTATAACCTATAATATGATGTTGAGTGTATAGAGCATAGATAATGACATGAGATTTTTCATTCAATATGATAAAACAATGTGTAAGTGAGCATATGGAAATAGTGTGCCACACACATGCCCCTAAATCTGATATCTAATCATATGGATTTTAGATTGAGTTTTAATCATCTATATTTGGGTATCTAAACTAAATATGGGAATGGTCATGCCATGCATGATGCCCCCAATCTAATCAAACCGATATGAATATGAGAAGAACTAGTATGAATCTAAAAAAAACTAAGTATAACTAATAAATATGTGAGAATATATGCAAACATGTACTATACTTATTGTAATTTTCTAACCAATCTAGTTTATTCTAAAAATGGGGATACTAGATAGTAGTGTATGTCTTGGATAGTAGTGCCATTTTTGAAAATGTGGTGCTAGTGTCCTTCTAGTTTAATTTATATACAACTATACTAATTTTGGGTGGCTATTTTCCCATTGTGTTTACCTATGTCTAATTTTCTATAATCGAGCTTATGTGTTAAAAAAAGTATTGTGAGTGAAATAAAGGAGCATGCTGTCTATGAGAAACCCCTATGAACACCCCCTCTTTTGAGGGGAGTTTTTGAACTTGTGAAAGAACTATCCTCATAAGAAAAAGATCTGTAAATTGTGTGTTAGCTAAAACATATATGATACTTACATAATAATCCTATATAATGTGCATGCATAACGTCAGAATGTAAGATAATACGAGCATAACTATTTAACATAAGATTTATGTCATGTCTAGAATTTTTTTATTAGATAAGGTAAACCCATGTTATATAGGGACCTAGAACCACAAAAGCTATATAAAGAGTTTTAACTAGGACTTACATGGCTGAATAAACAAAAATATAAAGTCTAAATAGAAAAAAAAAAAAAAAAAAAGCAGACACAAAAAACATGTAATTGGGGGGACCCTCCTGGGTATCCTCCGTAGCAGAATTTTCCTTTGGCAAGAAATTGGTCTAGAATTCACAAAGGTGTCAAGATAGATATAAAAAATTATGTAACATCAAATTTAAGTAAAATTGAGTAGCTACCTAGGGGGATGGGGAATGATGTCCATCATGGCACCCAAGTAAGAAGGGTAGATGCATGAGGTCCTTCATGGATTCAAAAACTGATATGTGTAAGAATCAAATACAAGTGCCATGGCCAAGATGCATACAAGAAAGCATACATACAAAATACATAAGGCATGTAAAGTAGACCAAGGGGCCATAATACAAGGGACATGGGCACATGTCATGAAATCTGAGAAAATAATACATACAAGGACATCTTAAAATGTTCACATACACAAGCAACAAGCAAGTTGGCATAGATCTATATAAAAGTACATATTCAAATGTATGCATAGACAATTAAGAAGGTAAACACAAGGACATGAGCACATGTTCAAAGCATACATAATATGTGAATAGAATTGGAATAGATACAAATAACAATGGCATATTCAAATGATCTTGAATAGAAGAAGCACAGAGATACAATCAAATCTAAACTAGGAATTCTAGAAAGGAAAGCATTCATGAATATGGAATATATATCTATGTTAGAGAAGGGATGTACATATGCTAAGTCTAAAGTAGTAATAATTGGCAAAAAATATGTGTAAGATTAACATGATCAATATCAAGATATAACAATGATAAAACAAAGATGTAGAGTATAGAAGGATAGAAATTAGTAAATGAAATTGTGTATAGGATGCCTCAAAGTGGGAAAATATGTCAAGTGAAGACCCATATATCGATGTATATGCCCCTAGTGGGTAGATTATAGCAAGTTTGGATTGGTGTAGTGAAACTGAGTCTCATAACAATCTAAAAACACTCTACAAGAAGAAGTAAACCATATATGTATGATAAAAAATGACTGTACTAAGATAGATATCATATGTAATGTTTGGAAAATATAATAAGTGTAAAAATAGTGATGCATACAATCTATAACTTTATGTTTTTTGAGTAAATATTTGAATGTTTTCTTATTTTTAAAATATTATATTATTTTTGGATTTTATGCATATAAACTATGTACAAGAAACATGAAAATAAACTATGTTGATTTTTTATAATTAAAATCTCCTTAGATGCATGATGTTCAATGGATTTTTGATTTCCTTGCCATAAAGTGAAGTTAGATAGTATAAATTTTGGATAAGATTTTATGTGATTATGTATGGTCCAAGAAAATTTAGTTTATGCATTCCTTTGTTTTCTTCCTTGGCATTAATGTTTCTAAGATTTTCTCTTAAAAACAAATTGTTGACTTCTAATTCCCTGATGTGGACATAGTTATTATAGGTCTTCTATATTCACTTATGATATGCCTTGATATGTTATGTAGCTTGGATGCACATGTGATCTAATTGTTATAATTCATGGAGATGTCTCTCTTTATATTGATCATCTATGATGAGACATTTAAAGGAGACCCATAAGGAAGGTATTTCTAACTCCATTGGGATAACTGATTTTGTGCCATATACTAGAGAATAAGTATTAGCTCTTATTGGTGTGCATATACTAGTGTAATAAGCCCATAGTGCATAGATGAGTTGATTGTGCCAATCATCAACAAATTTGGTAAAATTTTGCTAAGGATACTATTAATTATCTTATTTGTTACTTCTACTTGACCATTTCCTTGTGAGTAAGATGGAGTAGAGAATGTGTGTAGGATTTTGTATTTGGCATAAAGTTTCTTCATTTTTTTATTATTGAAAGAGGTTTCACTATCTTTTATTATGGCTATTAGGAGGCCAAAACATGAAATAATATTAGTCATGAGGAAATGGCATATATATTCTCCCTTTGTGGATTTTAATGGGATGGCTTCCACCCATTTTTTAAAATATTATGTGGTTATAATAATGAAGTTATGACCCATTATAGATTCTAGGTTTATATTACCAATCAGATTAAAACCCCATAGCATAAATGGCTAAGGGGATATGATAGGTTATAGTTGTTAAGAAAGTACATGGTATAAGTTTTTATGGTGTTGACATTTATCACATAACTTGAAATATTTTAAAATTCTTATTTCATGGTTGGCCAATAGTAACCTTTCTTGAGTAATTTGTGTGATATCACTTTACTGCTAAAATGACCAACACATTCATTATCATGTACCTATTTGATAGCCAACTTAGCTTCCTTGAGTGTCAAACATAAGATTAAGTGTCCTTGAAAATATATATTGAATAAGTCCTTGCCAATAATGACATATTGGAGGGAGTTTTCTCATAGATTTTATTTTTCATTTTTTGTGAAAGTATGATGTGTAATAAATTTATGTAAAAAATTGTATATGTTAGACAACCATTCAGATGGTGTTGTGTTGTGAGTGGTAACTAGAATTTTTAGAGAGATGAGGTTCACATATGATGTTGATGGATATTTTAATCATTTGATAGTGAAAATATCTTGGTCTTCATCCATGATAATTGGGATCAATGACTCATCACTGGCCATTGTATCCAAATGAATATCTTCTTTATGTTGCACGTTTTTGATATAAAAGTTATGAAGCTATGCTTTTAAACATTGAACCATATTCTTGTAGGGATGGAATTCTTATTTATCTTGGTAGATATATGTAACTTGATTGAAAATTAGTTATGAATCCCTATAAAATTTAACTGATTTGATCTGGATAATCTGACTTGCTTGAATATCTAAGATAAGAGCTTTGTATTATGTGATGTTGTTGGTACATGAAAAATTGATTTTATAAGTGAGGAGTAATGTGTGCCTAAGTGGGTCGATGAAAATAATTATGACTACGACACTAGATGCACATTTATAACCATCAAATAACATTATCCACATATCAAAATTGATATTATATGTTGCGAAGTAATCTTTGTAATTATCATTAATAGGATTTGTATCTAATAATGGGGTTGATGCCTACTGATATGCAATTATATGTCCTTTTAGTAATTTTTAAAAAATGACATTGAGGTCAAAATATGTTAGTAAAATAACTTATTTTATAATATGGATTGAGAGATGTGGTTTTGACATGAGGAACTTTAAAGGATTAAACTTTTTAATGACTTATGTCTCATTTTTAATCATATAGTGTCAAAACTTCTAAGTAGCAAATACAAGTGCCAAATAAAGTTTTTTTATTTTCAGATAATTTTATTTTTAATCAAAAAGTGTATGATTGATATAGTCAATGGCTTGCTCTTTATGTCGATCATCTTGTTTTGATAGGAGTATACGAAGTGCATGATCTATTGTTGAAAGGTAAAGTAAAATTGGTTTGTCAAGTGTTAGTGGTACCAAGACCTATGGGTTTAATAAGTAATTATTAGGTGTGTCAAATATTTATTAACATGTGATGTCCCATTCAAATTTTGCATCCTTTTTAAGTAATTTGGTGAATTTTTGGTCTTATTTGTGAGTTGTGCTATAAAGTAGTGTATAACTTGAATCTTGCCTTGGAGGGAGTAAAGTTTATTTAAATTATTAGGAGGAGGCATATCCATAATTAATTTTAATTTACTAGGGTGAAACTCAATGTTGCATTGGGATAATATGAATCCCAAGAGTTTACTTGATGAAACCCCAAATATGCATTTCTTAGGATTGAGTTTTACATTATACTTTCTAAGTCTCTCAAAAATTTGTTACAAATCATTAACACAATCTTTGACTTTTTTATGAATGAGATCATGAAATATATGTTTCATCATTAATTTGTATGTTTCACCTATATTTATTAATCCAAAAGTAATTCATAGATAGTAGAAAGTGCCCCATGGTGTGATAAAAGAGGTTTTTTCTAGCCTTCTTCAATGATCTTAATTTGATTATAACCGATGAAGCCATCCATAAAGGAGAGCATCTCATAGCGTACTATGGAGTCAAATATCATATCGATGTTGGGTATAAGAAATTAATCCTTAGGACATGGTTTTTTTAGGTCTCTAAAATCATAATAACATCAAATTTGGTGGTTAGGATTTATAACAAGAAGAATATTAGCAACCCATTGTAGATGAATAATTAGTAGAATGAAAATGGCATCCAAAAGATGTTGCATCTCATCTTTGACTAAAAGAGCAACTTTGGGGTGTATTTTTTGAATATTTTGTTTAGCTGACTTAGCATTGGTGTATATTTTAATTATGTGTACTATAATTTGAGGGATCGATTCAGGCATATTGAAATAAGCCTAGGAAAATACTTCAAGAAAATGTTTTAAAATTTAACGAATATATGTATGTTTTTATTTATCTAAGGTAAAAACCAATAGTATGATATGAGGATTAGTATCTTTTTTGTAATTTAATTTGAATATTTCTTCATTAATTAATGTAGATCAATCTATAGTGTATGGTGTTTAGGGATAGCATCATCTATGTTGAGTAACATACTATTTGAATGCTCGTGAAAGTATGTATGGGCACTTATGGAATGAGAAAACTTGTTATTATGATAAAAGTAAGGGAGATACCCATATGCCCATAGTAATTATAATATATCCTCATCATTATCAAACTTATCAAAAGTTGGTAGATCTAGAGAAGCTATATCATTGATAAGATCAAGGTAAAAAATTGAGAGTGTAGAAACATGGTTTATTGTATTGTTTACCCCTAGAATAGGTGGACAAAACATGATATGTTGAGAAGTATGGTGAGAATAATTGGAATTAGATATGTTATCTCTATATCTAAGTCCTTATCTACCCTATTGATCATATGCTTCAATGAGATTAAGAATTCCCTACTCATGTTTGCCAAGGCCTTGTCCTCTATAACCCATTTTTTGAAATTATCTCAATATAAAAGGAGAAGTGAACTTATTATCTTGTTATTTTGAAATAATTTGGGGAGTGATACATGTGATTTAAATAGTAGACTAGAGTGATTTTGTAGTAGAAACCATGGGAGGAATATAATTATGTGAAGACTCTATATGTTGACAATATTTGAATGGTTTTTTTATCCATAGGGCATGTATAGATATGACCTTTGTATTTAAACTTCAAACATGAATGTAAAGTGTATGGAACTACATGTATATAATGAATCCATGGTCTTCCAAACAAGATATTATAATTAAGATCATTAAGCATAAATTAACATGTTTTAGGTAGCATTCTAGGACTCAATATAAGGTTTAGTGTGATTTGACCTAAAACATTAAATGGAATATTATCAAACCCTTAGATGTTCATATTATAAGGATTCAAATTCTTATCATGTTTATTAATAAGTCAAAGAAAATAGATATTAAAAATGTTTAACCCTAATCCATTATAAACTAAAACACATTTGAAACCTACCTTGTTAATTTGTAATGCAATTTATAAATGCAAGTGTAAATCTGTAGGTGGGATATCTTCCTTATTGAATGAAATATATTCACCAGTCCATTTCATATTATTAATTATAGAAATAACATAAGTTGGATGAGATGTTTGAAGCACCTAAGTGTCATGGAGTACAGCATATAAAATGTCTTTGTATGTGTAGAAATGTTGTAGGAGCTCTAAAATGGAAATTGTAGCTAAATAATCACTATTTTGGTCAACAAAGCTATAACCATGGGTGTTTCTAACCTGCCAAGCTTAGGACAACATGTGAACATCATAGCCTAAACCGTCGAGTCTAATAAGAGCATAAAGATAGTAGTAAAGGTGGGATGGTGGCTATATGTGTGTGATTAAGAATGAGAAGGGATAAGTGAGACCACTAATGTTTCCTTATGTCTAGGAGTGATAAGGAAGGAATCAAAGTGAACCAAAGAGAAAAATACATCTAAAGGAGGTGTGTTAAATTTAGGTAGTATTATTATTATCTCATGTAATGTATTCTACATGTGATTAAAGACTTGTGTCTTTTTAATTCTACATAATATAAATATAGCATACTAAATAAATAATGAAACATGACAAGAATTTTAACTGATATGAAGCATCATGTATACATGTGTCTATATCTTTTTTGAGTTCATTATGAATTAAAGGGAACAAGCACGTAAGTGAAAGTATTAAAATTTTCAAAAAAAAGTGATCCATCTCTTCTATTATTATTATCATGATTATATCCAATAAAATAAAAAATGTATGAATCTAAAATATGAATGTTAGAAATGTAAATCCTAGGGTTAAATAAGGTTAGGGTTTGGAGTAATGTTTGAAGTAATTCAAGTTCACCAAATGTTTTAACATTTTAGGACTTAGAGTATGTAAATACCATATTTTTTAAATATTTTCTTAGAATAAATGAGGTAAATAATATGTAATAAATAAATTCATTGATTTGTTATAAAATTGACTAGCTTTGACTTTTCTAAAATTATCCATAAATAATTTAAGTAATAACTTAACTATAAAATAGTTGATATGAATGATCTAGGTGATAGAAACTAAGATGGAAGTTGGTTTGAGTGATGTAAACTAGATCTCAATGTCATAACCCCTTTTATACAATAGCACCACAACTGGGTAGTATCATCATTATTGGAAAAGTGATGGTAGTATCCTGATATTAACATTAGTGTCCTCTATGCAAGACTATCCCAAAATTATCAATGCACCTATGTTTGGATATCCAAGGTCTATTATTTCATGCATAAGTATTGAAACACTATATTTTTTTGTAATGAATGATTTATTATGAAAAACCTAATCCTCCATATAACTAGGGAATCCAATTGATGTGAGCTAAAAATTACATTTGCTAGTAGGAGAGGTTGGACATCCTCAACACCATGATATGAAGAATGTTGCCTACATACTAATAATTTGAGGAGTGATGAATATCAATGTAGTTATCCCCACATATATGCCAAAGTAATTTCAATTGATACTATTTTGATAGTGGCCTTGAGTGCCTTGAATGTGCTTGAGACTAGAAATCTAGATAATTTGAGCTTAGGGATGTTGTAGATGGTAATATGCAGAAGTAAGGTATAATAGGGATTGATAACATTAATTTTGTACGTGTTCTGAGTTTAAATTTTTATTTTTCATATCATTTTCATCTAGTGGTTAGAAGAATAAATTCATGTATATATATTATTTTGATGCTTGTGCAGGTGATAAAAGAGATCTAGGCCAACCCTAAGAAGTTTTAGTTTTAAAAAGATATCTATTGGAAAATCATAGGGAAAAGGACATTAGCACCATTTTGGTCACACTATCATAATGTGGCACTAGTGTCCTTATTTAGTGTCTAGTTGGTAGAACACTAGGCATGAAGGCCCAGGATCAGGAAATGAGGGTATATGACTACTTTAGAGCTGACTAGGGATTCCTATGGCCTACATGAAGGTTGGATAAGTGTGATAATAGGTTCTAGGATATATTTAGGGATAGTCTAGGGATATGTATTCTCAAGTAGCACTCTTAACATTCAAATACCACTTTTGGGTGATTACACAAATAAATAAAAATAAACTATAATTTATAAAAATGTTTCAAACTTGGTCATGATAAAGGACTCAAGATTTGGATGCAAATTTTAAATAGTGTTGTGATGTTTAGTTTGATCATAAATAGAAGTACCCTTGTCTTGATTTTTGTTTTCACATCCTCTTCTTGTGTTAAAATAAGGTATTTCCAATTTTTGAGGCATAACCCACAAGAAATTTCACACCTCGATTTAATAATCGCAAGAGGGTTTCATCCTTTTGCTCAAAAAGTTATTTAAATTAAGATCTTCTTAGAATGAACTTCTTCTTGATTTTGGTCAATTATAACCATTTTCCACCAAAATCAATATCAAATTTAGGATTTTAGATAGCTCCACTTCATGTGTAATGAGGCATGGTGCTACAATTTATTTTACTTTGTTTTGAAGTCATATTAATATTTGAATTAATTTTTACTTGAGGTTTGATTTTCATCCTTTTGCTCAAAAAGTTATTTAAATTAAGATGTTCTTAGAATGAAATTCTTCTTGATTTTGGTCAACTAGAAACATGTTTCCACAAAAATCAATATCAAATTTAGGATTTTAGATAGCTCACTTCATGTGTAATGAGGCATGGTGCTACAATTTATTTTACTTTGTTTCTAAGTCAGATTAATATTTGAATTAATTTTTACATGAGGTTTGATTTGAATTAAAGTCATAATTTTTATTTTTTATTGATGTTATATGATTTTGACTTGACCTTTAAATTATATTCAAGTTAAATTTTTGGATTAGAATGAAATTTTACATAACTTGTATTGTTTAATCTTGACTTGTATGCTTATTGGAAGTGGGTTGATTTGACATATTGATTTTTATTTGTAGTTGTTTTTCTATGTTTTGGATGTCTCTGAATAAATGTGTTTATTTTTTAACGTTTGGGATGCATGACCTAGGTTTGGTGTGATTTTTGAGTTAGTTTTTGAAAATGTTTTATGTGTTTCCAAGGTGTTTGACTCAAGGTATACTTGGATGTTTAAATTTTGTTGAAATTTAAATTTTAATTAACTTTGAATTTGGAATTTGATTTGAATTTGTTAAATGTGACTTTTGAATTTTAATTTTGATCATGGAAGGTTAAATTTGGATTTTGATTATCTCTGACTTATGAATAGGTTTGACTTTAGAAAGTTGATTTGATGTTTGATTCTGAAAGGTTGACTTAATTTGAATTTCAAAGGTTAAATTAATCTAACTTTTGAAGGTTGAAATTATTTGAATTTTAAATGGTCAATAATTTGACACTCAAAGGTTGAATTGATGTTTGACTTTCAAAGGTTGACTTAATCTTAAATATTAATGGTTTACTTTATTTAGTTGATGTTTGAATTTTGATAGATTTGACTTCATTTGAAGTATTTTAAGGTTTTTAATCAGTAAAAATCTCATCAATAATTAAATAAAATCACATAAGTGACAAGCATTATGTTTTGTATAAAAGGTGTGAAACTAACATGTAACCCACGTATCTACCACAGAAGAAGTAGGAACATGGTAATCTCTAAACCCTCACTTCAACTAGTATGTGATGGGTATATTAGGTAATGTTGAATTACCTATGCTACAAATAATTTGGGATGATAGGTATTAATATAGGCATAAACAAATATTTCTATATGTGTCCCATATATACCTCATGATACGATTGGGTACAAGTTCATAGAAGAGGCCAATTAATAATCTTTGCAAGATAGTTTAGTATCTTTTTGCCCACTCCTTTAGGATTTTAGTGGAGTGCCACTAAAAATATCTCCTCAAGGAGTGTTGTTTAGGGTCTAGGTATTGGAGCATGAAATCCACTAACTCCATAGTGTGCATAAAACATTACATCACTCTAATAATAATAAAAAATCCTCCCTCAATTTATATACCCTACTAGAACATTAGTTTGGTATAAACAATAGGGGATGAAATCTCATTTATTGAACCCTAAATACCTATGATTGGTGATAAAGTATAAATCATGTAGCCAAAACAAAAGAGACTCACTTTATTTATGATTCTCAAGATTTCCCAAAGGTGCAAGGGAATAACATACATAGTGTATATCGAAGATAAAAATAATCAATCTATGTCATTTAAGGTTCCTAACAATATCGTTACGATGTAAGGGAAGAGCACACACATTTTTAAATTGAAAAAATACACATACACAATCAAAAAAAAATTAAAAAACAAACAAGTAATTTTTATACTAAAATAAAAATGTGTGCTCAATTCTTAAGCTCGAAAAAAATGTAAGATTTTGTTTGGTTGATTTAATAATTTTAACATAAAAAATATGCAAGTGATAGATCATTAGTTTTTTTTATAATTGACAAGTGTAAAATCCTACACAAACTTATTGGATCACAAAATTTATATGATTCTTCCAAAATTAGTATGACTTCTCTACACTTCAGTTGATTCTTCAACTTTACCAATAGACTATCAAAAAAAATAGAAAATAATTTCATAAAAAATAGAGTGGTTATGTTGAGCTTATTTTAATTATGAAACTATATAGATATACTATGAATAAAAATAGAAAATGATTTCACCAAAGTTAGGGATATTTCATCTAAGGTAGGTCAAATCTACCATCTTTAAAACACACATTCATAAAATAGAAAATGATTTCACTAAAATCAAGATGATTTCACCAATGCTTTTTCAATTATTACACTCTATAAATATATGCCTTCATAAAAATATAAAGTTATTTTGATGAACTATGTGAAATTTCACCAAAGTTTTGTTAATTTTGCCATGACCCCTATAAGAACAAACAAAATAAACATAAGCATTTCCACTGAAACAAGATAGGTTTACACTAAATTTAGTACAATTCCATTATTTTCTTAAAAAATATAATTATTTTAATCTCATATATAATTTTTCCAATTAATAGGGTTATTATGTCAATTCCATTCATGATTTTGATAAGATCAAGCGATTATACTAGTTGTGTGGGAGTGAAAATTTCAATGGTTTTTGGGAAATTTTAGAAGAATTTTATCTAAAACAAAAAATAATTTATGGATAATTGGGTTTGGAATACTTAAAATGGGATTTTTGGGTGTGAATATTCCCATTGAATGTGCCATATGTATATATCAAAAGCAAATTAGTTAGTAAAATGCAATCATTAAAAGGACACTAAATAAAGGAACATAAAAGATACTAAGAAAACTTCAAAATGAGTTACCTCAAAAGAGATATCAAGAGACAAAAAAATTAACAAATTTATACCATGATATTACCAAAGACAAACCATTTTGGTCACTTCAGTTAGAGTGTGCTCAGATGGATGTAGTTGTAAAAGTTCATTGAGATGTGTAGACAATTTGACAACACGTCTCCTTGTTCAAATTGGATAAGTGAGAACGTGAGTTGAATATTTGATTCAAAAATTATCATCACTTTGATTCATATATAATATTTTTTATAATATATATTAATCCCTCTATTTATATATATTTTAGATTGCATCATGTGATGAGATTAAAGATCAATGGATGAGAAGATGCCCCACATATCATTTAATGCCAAGTTTGGAGTGTGTAAGATCATGTAAGAGATCCATTCATGAAATTTTGAAGTGTGTAAGAGAATCTATTTAATAATATTTTGAGTATATAATATCATGTCATATACATTTCTTGCACACTTTTCTCCTTGCATTGAATTTGCCTTGGAAAATAAACTTTGACTTTGGATTGTGAGTTTTAAATTTTCAAGTGGAACCTTAGATGACATCATAAGTTTGAAATGGAAAATAGGATTATTTGATTGATTTAAATAGTAAATGTGCATTAAATTTAATTTTCCATTATTAATGAGATTAGCTAATTAATAAGGATTAATTAACTGATGTGATGTGACGTGATTTTTGTGGGATTGGATATGGTTATGGAAGAGGGAATTAATTGTCTAGAGGATGATGTGAAAAGAATAAAAGTGGATTGGGGATGAGTCATAAAATTTTATGAATATTATGTGGTTTATTAATGTGATTATATAGGTGTTATCATGAATCAAGATAAAAACAATGATTAGATTGATGAATTTGGAAGAAATTAGGGTGAATCTGCTTAATAATGTGAAAAAGTGATTCAGTGAAAATTGATGGCTTTAGAGTGAAAGAAATGAGATGTATACAGTAATAACCTTTGTATATTATATTTATAATAAAAAATAATATGATGGTCATGGAATTATTTATATTAAAATATATATGCAAGAATGTAGAATTTTAAGATTGGAAAACAAAGAGAACCCTATCCAGGTTTATTGTCACACTAATGGTGATCTATGGATGTTTACTTTGGGATATTAATGTGTCAAAACTAAAATAGATAAATATATAAATAATAAATAAACACATAATAACAAGAAACTTCAAAATTATAGCATTGTTTTTATATGGAATTTTATTAGTTAAAACATGTACTTTCCCTTTAGAAGCATCAAATACTTCATATGTTAAGTTACATAAAGAAGTTAAAAAACATGGATACACATTAGTGGTCCATAATGTTATTGTAGGAAGATTTAAGATAAAACACATGTGGATGAAACAAAACACCAATTAGATGAACAAATGGGACATGGTATGAAATAATCCCCAAACATGAATGGGTAAAAAAATCAAGATAACTATTTGGATAGAACAACTTGGATGGAATTAATGATACTATGTCAAATAATTTAATACTATGTTCAATTATCATGATAAAACCTATGTAAAGACAAAAATTAAATGGAATGTGAAAATTTTAATGGTTCAACTAAGGACTAATTTACATTGTCATATATATAAAACTGATAGATGGACACCATGAAAGGAACAATAGGAAAATATAGCATGCCTATTTTTTACCATGAGATGGTGAAAGATGCATTCTATATAATCTAATAAATTGATAAAATATGTTGGATATGAAAATAGATATGGATATATATATTTCCAATATATTTACATTGTCAATCTCAATTTAAACATGGTAGATATCTATTTATAATTATTTATGCAATTAGCACTTGGTTGTGGACATTTAGTTTTTTGTGATTTGTTGAAATTTGTGTACTTTTTCATAGTTACTATTGTCTAAGGTTTATACTATAATTTGACTCTTGGATATCATTTTATCAAGGTGTGCATATATAGCTCATGACTTTTAAATTGATCATGTATATATATTTTAAAATATTTAGAAATATAATTATATGTTTGATCCAAAACTCAAAAGTTCTGGTTGACGAAGATTGCAATAGCACAGAAACAACACAATAACAATGAATTATTTGAGAAGAGACGTCATATTAATTAAAAATCATAATACAAATATAGGCTTATCTCTAGGAAGAGATGTCTTGCCAAAACATATGCTTATCTCTGAGAAGAGATGTCTACCTTCCCCTTTTGGGTTACAATGCATTTATACATATTTTTGAAAACAACCTCGAGAGATTGCATGGCTCAAGGAATTAACCGGAGAAAATTTAACATCCTAGCATTAAAACCATACAATGCTCACATTAAAACAATACAACACTTGAGGACATATGTCCTAGCATTAAAACAATACAATGCTCAAGGACATAATCACTCGAGGACAAAACTGTCACCGATAATACAAAATGAAAACAATAAAAAATTCAAGGAATTACTGTCACCAAATGGTCATAACAAATTGTTTCCTGGATCATTCCTCCTTCCTTGAAAAGCAATGGTCCCCATTGCATCACCATTCCCCATTAGGTGTGGTAGTTGTGTCTTGATTTGATTCTCAATGCACACTTGGAAGGGACCATGGTTTATGGAACTGTGCGGGGCTAGATTGTTCACCATTTCTGTCTGACCATCAGTCTGTGGATGGAAGGCTATGAACTTCCTCAGCACGGTATCTATTTGATTTTGTTGTTGTGTTTTCAGAATTGTAACATTAGCCCTTTTGGATTCCTGTGGCTTGACCACCATGAAAATAAATTTCTTGGTGCTAAGCAGAGAGACAGATGTGGAAGGTGGTACTTCTAGTACCCTATAGCATCGTGTTCCAAGAGTGAGAGTGATCTATCTAGTTCTTGATTCGTATATACCATGTCGATCATACATGAATAGCTAACCAAAGAGTACATCACAAACATATAGATTGACCACATCACATAAGACCTCATCTTGGAAAGGTTGTATTGCATATGAGAGAAGACATTGGTGGGTGACACAAAAGTCTCTCCCTAGGCTCAACCATTCAATATTGTATGGTTTTGGGTGAGGCTTCATGGATAGATTTAGGCTTTTCACAACATTAGTAGAGATTAAATTCTTTTGAATTTTTCTATCAAGAATGAAATGTAGAGGCTTACCTTTCACCCATAACTTAGAGTGAAACAACCTTTCCTTGTCATCTACCATCTCGTTGTGTGTCTGTGATGAAGCTACAATGGCTTTAGAATTAGCATCTATAATTTATTCTTCAACCTCTTTGACTGTAGGGTCTATATGAGGTAGAGTATTATATGTTGTGGATGGTGACTTAGAAAGCAGTGATTTGATAGCTCAACATTCTTCTTTGGAGTGAGTTCTAGATTTCTAATAACCACACCACTTCCTAGTATTTCCTTCCTTTTGCTTCCAATTTTGGCCTTGTGCTTGACCTTCTTTATCACTTTTCCATTTTAAAGACTGATTCTTTATATCCATTATTCCATGCTTCTACTTAATATTTACTACGAACTTGTATGCCTCACCGATGGTTTCCAAATTGAAGATATCCATTTCCCCCCAGATGTACCATTGCAGTCCACCATGATATTTGAGAGTTTTATGTTTCTCACTTTCTTCAATGCCCAATCTTGTAGACAAAGAATGAAAAGTGTCTATGTAATCTTGCATAGACTGGTCCTTGCCTTGGCAAAGTTGTTACCACTATACGTATAAATAATCATACACGTCGATGGGATAGTATTCTTCTATTACTGCTTCCATAAAATCATCTTAAGTGGGTTCCACCCCAAGGCCAATGATATCCATACTAAACCTCTTTTTGTACACTTCCCACCAATTTTTCACAGGCAATGATGATTTCAAAAGAGAAAAAGTGATCTTTTCTCCATCGGTGAACTTATTTATAGAGAAGTAGGACGACAGTTGATTCAACCAATTTTCCACTACATCAGCATTGATTTTGCCTTCAAATGTGGGAATATCAAAATTTTCCTAAACCTTGAAGGGTGTTGGGGCACTGAAAGGAAGCTCCCTCGATGAGTAGCCTGGATGTGTAGCCACGAAGCTAGAATTTCCCATTGGAAATGTTTGAAGAATTTGAGAAAATTATTGGAGCATCTACGCTTGTTGCCGTTGGAGGGCTTCATTCACCATTTCCTTGAAAGGATTGGATGTCTCAATGTTTTCTACCATTTGAGGTCATTTGGGGCACACAAGTGGAGCATTTGGAAGCTCTGTCACTTCCCACCCAAGTTTCCTATATCCTAACCTCATCCTCGAGAACATACACTCTCAAGACAAACTGCTCTGATACCACTGATCCAAATCTTAGAAGTTCTGGTTGACGAAGATTACAATAGCATAGAAACAACACAATAACAATGAATTCTCTGAGAAGAGATTTCGTATTACTTACATATCACAATACAAATATAGGCTTATCTCTAGGAAGAGATGTCTTGCCAAAACATACGCTTATCTCTGAGAAGAGATGTCTGCCTTCCCCTTTTGGGTTACAATGCATTTATACATATTTTTGAAAACAACCTTGGGAGATTGCATGGCTCGAGGAATTAATGGGTGACGATTTAACATCCCAGCATTAAAACCATACAACACTTGCATTAAAACAATATGATGCTTGAGGACATACGTCCCAGCATTAAAACAATACAACGCTCAAGGACATAATCACTCAAGGACAAAACTATCACCGACAATACAAAATGAAAACAATAAAAAATTTGAGGAATTACTGTCACCGAATGGTCACATCAAATTGTTGCCTGTATCAATGTTTTAAATAAATAATAATATATTATTTATATATAATATGCTAAATAACATCATATTACCTGACCTTAAATAGTCAATTGTGGTAGGTCTCAGTTGATATCATATGTTTCACTATTATAAAAACATGGAAAATGTGGTTATAATGTGGATGAACTGATAATAAAAAAGGTTTTGAAATTTTTATAAAAGATAACAAGTATTTATTATAAAAAAATGTAGATTATTGAAACTATCTTGTTAATGGGTATTTTTACAAATTTCCTATATTTCAGGCTTCTAAACTAAAAATTAAAGGAAAAAACCCACGCCTCAATGTGTTAATTGAAATATAAATAAACATGTATTAATGATAAAATCACACCCAGGTTAACTAATATTACCTTGATAGTAATGTCGAATGGATTTTTAAAATTTGTTAATAGGAGGAAAAATCGATACAAAGGTTAAATGTGTTGTGTGTTTACACATGCAGTTCATAGATTTGGGAAGTTCAAAATCATACGTAGATTATTTGAATTGAATTTAATGCCAATATATAGTCCAATTTGAGTTCAATTCATTTTCACAACTCACACAAAGACTTGAGTTGGTTGTATGGATTTGTTGGGTGAGAAGTTTTTAGCCATCAAGCGCTCTTCATTATTTTCAATGACTTGTTTTATTTTTGTTTTTTATGTTTCCCATGAATACTTTACAATTTAGAATTCAATACAAGTCTCTTCCTCTCATTTATGTGTGGAGATAAAAAAAATTGGTATTTATTGGTTGTTTTTTGTTTAATCATTTCATGGTTCAATAATAAAAATATTGATTTTACTTTTCAAGGCATTTTTTAAAACATTGGTAATAAATTTATGATATGTAAAAGGATAAATATAGTAAGTATATAATAACTATTAATGTGATGAATGAAAATCAGAGGGAAAGGATAAGGTAGTTTAGACATGGGCTTGAAAAATCTTGGACAAATACACATGTAAATTTCAATGACATGTCATATTTGTCAATCAAATTTATAGCTTCCATGAAAATATTCTATTTACCATATACATGACTTATAAAATGTGTCATCTTAGTGATAACATGTGTCAAATATCCAATGTCTCCTCTAAAAATGTATAAAATTAACCATGTGTCAATTTAGATGATTTTTAAAATGATGGGACAAAAACTATGGCTTAATTAACTATTTAAAACCAAATTAGATGATTCTAAAACTAGTTAAACAAAAAATGGAAAGGATTCCTCAATAAAAGACACATTCTATAGAATCTAATCAATTGATATAAGATTCCATATGCAAATAGATATAGATAGATATATTTCCAATATTTTTTGTATTCTCAATCTCAAACACAATATGGTGCATATTTATTTTACAAAATTTCATATAATTAGCACTTGGTTGTTGAAATTTAGTTTTTGTGGATTTCTTGTAGTTTTTCTAAAGTTATACTCTTGCCTAGCATTTGCTTAGGGTGTGATTTTATACGTCATTCCTTTTTAATCAAGCATACATACATACATACATACATACATACATACATACATACATACATACATGCATACATACATATATATATATATATATATAATTTTATTTTTAAATCAAAAATTAAATATTATTTATATATAATATGCTTAAAAACATCTATTTTCATTACCTTAAGTAGTCAATCATAGTAGGTATTAATTGATATCATATGTTTGATTATTATATAATCATGGACAATCTAGTTATAGTGTGGTTTAACTAATAATAAATATGATTTCAATTTTTAAATAAAGTTAATGATTATTCATTATTAAAATGTATATTGTTGCAATTAATGCCTTCTTAATAAGAATTTCATATAAATTTCCTATATTTAAGGATCTAAACCCAAAATTTATAAAGAAACGCACCAACATCTTAATTTTTTATTGTAATACTAGTACATGTTTACTAATGATCAACCCCCACAAAGGTCAACTAAGATTACCTTACTAACAATGTTGAATGGTTGTTTAATATTTGT
Organism: Torreya grandis; assembly: GCA_037957365.1. Taxonomy (NCBI): domain Eukaryota; kingdom Viridiplantae; phylum Streptophyta; class Pinopsida; order Cupressales; family Taxaceae; genus Torreya; species Torreya grandis. The sequence goes on along the minus strand of JARHVA010001459.1, from coordinate 3,128,170 downwards.
CAAGAAGGTGAAAGATTAATGAAAAGGTGTAAACCATGTTGAGTGTTCACATGTAGTGTCTATGTTTGGGATTTTCAAAATTTTATGTATGTTCCTTGCATTGCATGTCATGCCAAGAAAAAGTCCCAATTGATTTCAATTCAATACCACAAATCACACAAATATTTTAGCTAGTTATATAGATTTGTTGGGTGGGATTTTTTGACCCATTAATATATATTCATTATTTAAATGACTTGTTTTTTTTGTATGTTTATGATGCTGACTATAAAATTTAGATATTTAGTATATGTATATCCTTTTTACATATGTGTGTAGATGTAAATTTTGTGTATTTCTTAGGTATTTTTTGTTTTACCATTTCTTTTTTCAATAATAAAAACAATAATTATATTTTGTAAGCTTAGAAACATTGGTGGTCAAGTTTATGATATGCAAAAAGGATTAGTATAGTAAGTATACCATAACCATTAATGCAATGAACAACAATCTAAGGGAAAGGACCATGAGTATTATTTTAAAATGAATGGGAAAGGACTATGAGAACAATCATAATGAAAATATCATGGCTGATATTATAAAATTAGGGGATTTTTCATAGCCTAGCGATGCCTCCACCAAATGAATTTGATACCAAACTAGGGCATTCCATAAAGTGTGACCTGAACAACTATTTATATCCACAACAACAAAAATAAATGTATACCAAGTAGGGAATAACAAGGGATAATTTTACTCAAAAAAATTACCATTAAAATTATAATTTATGAAATTAAAAATGTAGAAGTAATAAGAACAAAAAATAAATATTTTTATAAATAACATTATGAATTTTCATCTTAATTTTTAGTGTACACAATATTATTATATAAATTAATAAGTCTAATTTTTTTAAATAGAACACAACCTAATTAACAAAATATTTATGCATGGTTGATTCTTTGACAATATACATAAATTTTAGTTTTACATGATAGGGTTTTAAATTAGGATCCTGATTGAACATGGAAATTTTATGTAAGGTAGTATATCGACCTAGTAGTCAATAATTCTAAAATTACCTCAAATAATAATTTTTATTGTTTTTCAATACCAATCATATTTCATTTATTTTTTTATAGATAATATATTAATGACCATTTTTGAAAACCACATTTTTAGTAATAGCATTAATGTGTGGCATAAGTAACACCAAAATTTTAATATTATAAAAACATAAAAAAATATTATGTCACAAAAAATTTCCATTAAAAATCATAAAAAAATCTTGGTAATACTTTAGAATTTATACATAGTTTAGAGTTGATAATAGAGATGTGTTGTTTCAATTTGATTCGCGTATCTCGCTTAGATATCATATGCTCAAACGGTGACTTTTTCATGGGTTAGTGGAGACAAAATGACACTACACCATGGATTATGTAGCCTATAGTGACATCCAAACTAATCACAATAACAACCTAAAAATAGACAAATAAACCATTTTATTTGAAGAGATGATGTTAGATAAAACAAATAAAGATTTGATCAAATGTAGTATAAAATCCAACATCAAAAAGGAAATGAAAATTTCACAAAACTAATAGGATAACCCTTCTATCAAATGGTTGTTTTATCATGAAACACTCCTACTAATATTATTTATCCCATAAACTACTTGGTTTTGTGGATGTTATTAAAATGTTTCACTCAATCATTCATCACCTCACATTAAAATAACATAAATGATGATATCATTTATTTAAAGTTTAATTTATATAAATAATATTAATAATTACATTTCCCATTTTTTAAGGCTTTTCATTAATCATATATTATCTATTCAAATGATTAAATTGGATCAAGCATATATTACATTCAAAATGAATGATACCAAATCAGTGTAAATGAAAATATTCATATCAAGTAGCATCTTATAGTTTGGATGACAAGTATTTTTATATGTTGACATATGGATGGAAATTATCCCATATAATTTACACCTACACATGATTATTCTACATCTAAAATTTACATGTCAATGTAATAATTGTCCATAATGATGTGCATCAATTATATCAAAGCAGAGGTAACAAAATCATTGTCATAATTATTCCTTCCATTTAATAAAATTTTTCTAATATATTATATTCAAAATCCCATTAATTCTCATCTCAATTCATAGTATTTAAATCTTATATTCACCTTTGAAGAGATAAAAATTGATTCATTGACATTTTGGTAATTATTTTGCATACATCTCTATGGTTTATAACCTATCAAGAATATAAATGGACTATGAGAACAATGTTTTGGATGCTCCCATAACCAAGGTACATTAAACTTTTTTAGTTTATTTAATGAGTATTTGTAAATTTAGTGGTGCATTTAACATAATTTTAAATGGCCCCTAGAATTTCTAAAAAACTCCCTTAATTCAGTTGAATGTTTTTATTTGATTTTTAGTTTTATTTTGTGTATATTTATTATTTTCTTATTCTTTTAAATCATATGAAAGAGTTGGGTTTAAAAAAATATTAATGGTATTTTTAGAGCAATGAAGAGAGAATGAATGATTAAGGTGTTTAGGATAAAGCCTGAGCACCAACAAAAAAGATAAAATAAGGGTGATGGTGATGTTTCTCCTATACATAAGGAGGAGGAAAAGGAATAAATGAATTATATGTAAAAAGAGAGTTATATAACACAAACATGAGAAGATAATAAAATTTAAAAGGATGAAGTATCTAATAATAATAATGAAGAAGAGAAGGCAAAAAAAGTTAAGGAAGTTCTAGTTCTAAGCATAAATTAGAGGTCATATGTTGTAGATGAAATATGCTCCAACTAAAATTGTTCATGAGATTCATCACAAACAATAAAATTCATCTTATGGGATCTCTTACATTATGGGCACCAAGGTTCTAAAGAACTTGGACAAATATTTTAAACTATTGCATGCTTCCATTATTCATTCTCATCTCACAAAATGCAAGAATTGTAATTTCCTATAAAATTAGGTTTTGTCATGACACATGGAATACATCACCTATTAATTATTTTTATCTATGGCATACCATAGTATAAGTAACCCCACCTATCATTTTATCTTATTCACTTATTAATTTTTTGTTGTCTTATATGATTAGCTTAATATGTTTAGTGAATATGATTTACATTAATATCTATTTAGATGAAAAAATGTTTTTATATATGGACTTTACCTTTCCCACAACTTTTATATTTCTCAAGCACACCATTAAATGTAATGTCTCCTCCTATCATAGTGTATTGTGACTCCAAATGAAGGAACACAATACTTGATTTAACATCACCACATCTAACAAAAAAGTCATATTATTGTTGCTTAACGCTTCATGCACATAAAGTTAGATGGGGTCAATGGTCATGGGTTTCATGTGAATGGATTTCTAATTTATAGTATTTCACTTTATAAAACCAAAATTTATCTAAGAATAAATTACATCCCTTCTGGCATGACGTGAACCATTGGGGAAACTGATAATTTCTATGCACATGTGGCTTATTAGACTAAGATATGGATGGTAGGGAATATATATAAGCAGGTAACATGTGGAATGATTTGGAGAGATTCTTTATCAATTATCAATTTTATCAATCAACATAAAAGAATAATATTTCAAAGCTACATATTATTATATTAAATTATTTAATTATATAGATGATGTCAAATCTAGAGTATAATCAATTAGATAGATGATGTCAAATATAGGCATTTGTGTATTAAATTATATATGTGAGGTTAAATATATATGTATAAGCCATGATTTCATTCATGTTAAACCCCACTCAAATCTATTCCCTTTCATCTAGTTCAACCCATGCACCATGAAAAGGACCCTATGGTATTAATAAAATAAAGAGAATTTAAATGCACAATTTAGAAATTAAACACCACAACAATGGAAAAATGTATAGTAACTTATCCCTACTAATAAACATAGATAATTTATGATATTATTATGAGTTTTAAAATTAATTATCATGATGTGGCTTTGGTTCCTTCTACTAATAAGAATATTTAGATTTCATCAATGTTAAGATTTTAATTATAGTCACAGAGATTAATAGATCTCATGATCCCAAAAGGACATTTAAAATGACTAATTGGAGTGTTGTTATTCTATTTAAAAGTGACTAAATATAGAAATTGTTGTTAATGCATAGATCATCGATAAAGAGGACAATGATGATGATGATAACAATAATAATAATGAGAAATATATGAAGTCTTTTGATTCAAATTTTTATAGGGAGAGCACAAAACAACAAGTTTATGTATCCTACAGCTAAGGAATTGAATTCACTAACAATGAAGGATAAATGTGCTCTAAAGACTAATATTATCATAACACAATCATATGGACATCAATTTTTCACATCATTTCAACAATTTAACATTAAAAAAAAATGAAAGGATGAAAAATATATATGTTTTGCTTCCATAAATACTGAATTTAGTGAGAATGATATTTTAGATAACTTTTATTTATTATGCATGGCATGTATAATAGAAATTCATGTAAATATAAGATAAATTTCTTAGGTTACCTAGTTAAATATAAAATAACTCAATATATAATATTTCAAATGCAAATCTTATGTAGTAGAGTGTGGAGATTTTTTTAACATAAACCAATCTAAAAAATGAATGGAAGAAGTTATAAAGTTTGAACTTATAATGGAAATCAGATAAACACAAACCTTGATAAAAATAAATATCTAATGACATATATCACAAATATGAGGAACTTTATAATCTAAAAACTATTGAAAAATACAATTGCATTTAATCAACTGAGATTATTCATGTGTAAGTGGACATTGCAGGAAAATAAAGTGCAAATAATTGAAACTTGATAACAAAATCATAAACATAAATCTAATATTATAATATACTATACATAATATTATAATTTTTTATAAATATTTATATTTCATATTTATAATTAACAATTAATTTTGTATGAAAAATATTAACAACATATAAGAAAATAAATACTATAATATATATGGTAATACTAATATAATATTTGTATAATATGTTATACATAATATATTATATATAATTTTAATATACTATATTTATTTATATACATTATATAATATTTATTATATTATATATTATAATTTCATAATTTTATTTATAATACTATTTACTAAACTATATGTATATGTAGTTTAATACAATACTACACTTTATATAAATAATATAGTATATTATTATATATCGATTATAATAATATATGTTATATTAAAAAAATTAAACATGAAATGAAGGTTTGATCAATGGAGGTAGGGTATGGTTAAAACTTAAGCACTTATACATTAAAAAAATTTACATTATTAAGATGAAAATTAGATAATATTATCACAAGGGTAGGACTGTTCGAAAGACGACAAGTTAAAAGTTGTTGATAACATGAAGTAAAATAGTGACCATGTGGTAGTTTCTCATTTTATGGTTATGTGATTTTTAAATCTACTTATTTCACCATTTATATGTGTTTTCTATGTTTTACATATTTATATGTTTTGGGTTATCATGAATTTATCGATTGGGACACATATGACCTACAGAATGTGTTCGAGACTTTCTTCTAGAAAGTGACTTCTTAACACAAATGTCATGTTATTCTATTTAGTTGTAATATTTTTCCTAGTCCATTTGTGGTTAAGGAATATTAGTATTGATTTACAATTTTTATTTTTACAATAGGTTATTTTTCATGAAATTTAAAGAATTATATTTATCGATTATAAAATTTTCAAAAAAACATCATCCAAAATATTGTATGAAATACACATCTTTGGTTGAATTTTACACATTTTTTAAAAATAGATGGTAAGTCTTGATTTGGAACTCACCTATAAAAATATATATATAAAAATAAAAAGATGGTAGGAAATCATGAAAATATTCATCATCCACACCCAAACCAACTCTTCACCAAAGGTAGAGTAGAAAAGGGGATGGATAGAAAAATAAGGGATAGACCCTAAAATACATAACCATCAAAAAGATCAAGAATTTACAGAAATAGGGATAAAGGTCAAAAAAATAAAAAGAACTAAAATCTTAATTGGTAAGATAAATCCCAAGTCCCACACCATATATAACCTGACCTCTAAAATCTAGTTCATGAATAACACCAATCAAGCTCCACTAAAATATAAATATGGGTGGAACACCACCAATGGTTGATTTTAATTCATAATCCCAAATCCTAAAAAATAAAAATTATTCCATGTGACTATGAAATTTTATTTACCAAAAATCCACTGAAACCACATGGAAAGGCCCCATTAATAATGACACCTTCTTGATCTTGGTCAAATTAGTTACCAATTCCACACACTACAAAGTTCCTTTGGAATAGGTGAGGCATCCACCCATAGTAAATAAATCAAGAGCCAAACATAGGCTCTTATCAAAAGCCTTTGAAGCATTAATCAAAACATCTAGAGAAATTTTATGCTCCATCAAGATACCCAAGCATATTTTTAACCACTCCCCCATAGAGGAGGAAGGGATAATGAAAGTGACACTACACATTTAAATTAGAAAGTTTATCTCTTTCTCCTTGGAAGATAAAGATAAATAATTAAGGATAAAATCAAGCTGTGCCATAGGATCTAAGATATAATCAAATTTAAATGGAGGAAAAACACTTGATCCAATCTTGTGATAATCCTAACTCATAACCTATAGATGACCTACAAATGTATAAAGTATAGTAAAACACTTCTCTAGATCTTGTAAATTCAAATGGGGGTAAGGCCCTTGTTTTCAAACCCTTAAGAATATTTTCCAAGAAAGAGACATTTTATCAACCATATTCTCACTCTAAGGAGGGCTACTATATCCTCCTTAAATTTGGAATAACTTTGAAACACCTCGTATGTTGTGGGTGATAATTCTTAGAGGTGAGTCTCTAGATTGAAGGTTTAACTCCATTGCATAACACCTAAAACTAACCAATAGTCTACTTGATTTGAATGAAAATAGGTATAATGAGATTAATAAATAATCTAATAGAGGTGATACACCAACATGTATTCCATAATCCTACTTCAACCTGCATTATGAAAGACAATTTACAAAATAGATCACAAAATCCAAAGTTCTTATAACAAAAGTGTTTCAACATGAAGGTAGAATGAAATGTATTTTTAAGGGTATATGAATAGTTTTCTTGATCATAGACACTAACAGTCTTATTAATACTTAAAGACACACAAAACAACCATCTAAACATCATGAGACATGTTATAATGTATATTACTTACTCAAAGTATGAAAGAGTGAGATGGATACAAGGAGAGATAACACTTGCCATCCAAAGTAGGCTACTTGACACACTTATGAATGAATTTAAGAAAACTAAACTAGATTAAAATATATATTTAAAGGAAAAATTGTATTCAATTTTGTATGTCTTCACCACACCAAACATGGATCCCTTACAATGTCAAAAATGGTAGCTTATATAGTGAAATGAGGAAGAGAGAGGGGCATAGAGGAGGAGATTGCCAAGTGTCTAATATGAGTTAAAAAAAAATAAAGGAGTTATAAAAATTTTCAAACATACTTCCAAAGACTTATGTATATTATTTAAATATGCTTCACCATCCAAGTGGTGTAGGAGTTTGACTACTTACTTGACACCTTGGTCATCTTCTTTAAAACTACCCTTATTTGCATATGAGAAATGACCAATGAAAATTTTCATAATCAATTCACCATGAATACATTCAAACATTCTCATTTTAAACCTTTCATACATTTATAAACTCCATCACTCTGAAATTTTAGTGTCAATCATCATCCATTTGCTTAGGTGTCTTTAAACCACTTCATCTTCCAACATTCACCTTGACAAGTTATCTTGAAGACAATGGTCCCACTAGGTGTGTCAGAATTGTTGAAACCAAATATTATACCCTAGAATATTATTTTTAAGCCTCTTCCATATTTTGGAAACATGGAAACACTTCTAAGTATGTGGGTGTACCTATAATGGAATTGAGCCTCTAGATTTAAGGGTTAGTTCCCTAAATGCATCTTGAAATGCTTATCACTTAAACTAGTGCTTACTTTTACATTTTACATTAAATAACCCTAATATAATGGGGTTATACACCAATATTTCTTCCACATGACCATCATACTTTATATCACAATGAAATAGGACATACAAACTATCTTCTAAGTCCTAAAGGATTCTAACATGATTGTTTCAGTATAGAGATGAGATGTATGAATAAACTCAAGGAACATGAACTAGAAGGTATATTTCACACTCCAAGGATAATAATAAACTTGAAATTATCTTAACACACTTAACTACACTCTATATGACCTATTAGAATAATCACTCTTGCACAAACATCAAGGGATAAGGGAAGGAAGGATAGAAAATTATCACTTTGCATCACAATACATCACTTGCACACTTAGATTTTTTTTAAAGAAATCAATACTAGACTTTAATTAATTTTAGAAGGAAAAATACAATGTCATTCTAGTATGAATTCACCATACATGGTGTGGTATTAGATTACAAAGGCCACAATGGTAGCTACTTATAGAACTTGAGATAGAAGTGGGAAAAGATAAGTCCAAAGGTCACTAGAACACTTGTCATGATGAAAAAAAAAGTTGCATATGAACTGTAATTTAGTAGTAGATATACAGTGCAAGTTATAATAGGATAAATGTCCCTCCAAGTTATGAAACTCATGAAATGTGGTGTAAGACTCCTCATTTTACATAAGAAAATTGCCTCCATCATTTAGCCCTTTTGGAACATCTCACAACTAGATAGGGATAGATCTCATGATTTCACTAAGAGGGAAGGGTTTTATACATGATCCACCATTAATTGGTTAAATCCTTAATCATGTGGATTCTTTTGGAAGTGATCTTTCACTGCCTGTAGTCAAATAAACTCTTTTTTCACTCACCCCTCACACTTGGCCTCAAAATTGGCTTCAATTTTCCAAGAAAATCCATAAAATTGAATTTATTACACTTTTAAAGACCCAAAATGACCTTATATTAATTAGGTACACCTTAATTATCCTCCCACTTAGATTTTTCACACTTCTCAATATCTTGTTCACTTTGCCAGTTTGATTGGCTGAGATGAAGGCATATATAAAAACACTTAAGGGATTTTTTTCTTCATTAAATTGTCATGGTGAGTAATTCAAAGTCCCAATATTTCCCCTAAATTTGGTTTCATCATTTTAAACTCCCTGGAACCTATAAAACACCATAAAAAGTCAAGAAAACCTCATTTTCCCCTTGTTTTTACAAGGGATACCTCAAGTGGATGGAAAGGGTCTTGGGAGATTATCCCTCAAGTTTAAAACACTTTAATTCCCATTATGGTCCATTAGGATATCTCTTCTTCTTCATTTCCTTCATCCAGTCCTTATTCAAGGTTTTGAAGGGTTTTAGGTAATTTTTGCTCTTAAGTTTTGTTTAGAGATATATGATGTTGGAGTTGTAAAATATTCTCTACTATCAATTCTCAGGACCCATATCAACTTTTAAAAACTCCTTGTAATTCCATGCACACTCTCCAAGAATATGTGAGTCTTCAAAGTCACCCATCGAGTTTAATTCCTTATTTTGCATCGGCATGAGTTGTCTTTGAGCCAAAAGTGGTTTTCTTAGATAATTATCTACATTCCAAAATATTTGAAACATTTTGTATTCCCCCATAAAAATTTTATAATACATTTGATTTCTCACCTTAGGTTGGAAGTGAAACTGACCTACCATTTGGGATTTAGGCGTAAACCATGCCTAAAGGCTTACCTACGTCTTTGAAGGTCTAGACCACCCTATGAATATTAATCCTTTTTTGAAAGTTATATAATTTTTTTTAGGTGTGATTAAACTTCAAACATATTTTTAAGTTCCAATTATGCCCTAGCTCATCCCCCTATTTCCATTCTTCAAGACTATAGGGTTTGTGCTTCTAGGGAAGTACTCTCTATCTGAGACAAAATAGAGGGTACTTCCCCTATTTACTTAAGTAAAATAGATATTATAAGGGATTTTTCAATTGATTTATACCCTCCACATAAAAATTTCACCCTTGATCATATCATTTTACCCTCTAATGCCTTCAAGACCCAAGACAAACACTTGGGAAAGGGAATATGTGCAAGGTTTAAAATGTGGACTGTATATTTCTTGTTTAGAAACATTTCTCCATGTTACTCACACATAATGAGGGTATCTTTAGGTTAATTACATAATTTTGGCTTTCCATAAAACACTTTTATCATCAAACTCCCTTCAAACTTTGTATTGTCCACACTCTATCATTTAATTATCTTGGACGATAGACTATATCCTTGTTTAGAAAGGACCTTTGTAGGTGGTCTGCCATAGTTAAACCTTGAATATAGTGTTCCAATACCTCCTTTAATCCTTGAAATATTATTTTTCAAGGATTTGGACCCAAATACCTCATGTTCATTCTATATCCACACTAAGAGTACTACTTTCTACTCACTGTATATAATAGTCAACTATAGTTGACTTTCTTGAGGTAAAAAGCCTTGTAGGTAGACATTCACCTTTGAAATTTGTGCCACATATTCTTTGGAAATAATCTGAGATATTTTTGAGTCACCTTATATCAACAAAATTTGATATCCCCATGCTTAGGCCCTTATTATGGATGGTGTAGGAGTTTGTAACTAGTTGTAGGTGGATAGCTTCAAAAGGGAAGACACTTGTAGGTGTAGATAGGCTCAAAACATTGAATATCAACTTATTTTGAAGATAATTGTGTTCATTTGTATGAATTTTTTCTTAATAATATATTTAAATCATGAATACATACCCTATTTTCACTTTGAGATACTAGAGTCACCTTGAATTTGTAAACCCTATAGATGTCAGTCTAAAATTAGTGGTTAAGGGTGCATATTCGAGCTATTCAAATACTAACTTCCATTGATCATAAACCTAAAAAATTTTGAAAATATTTTATCCTATGTGTGATATACAATGTATTCTCATTTATATTCTTTAAATATCTCGATAACTTTGTCATATGATCTCCATAAAATGGCTAGGTGTTATATTTTCATGGTTTAGGGATATGGTCACTGAATACAATCATTTCATCTTTGAAGGTAATATCCCATATTTCATACCAATATATCATTCCAAATATTTATTTCATGGCCTCCTCAACACACTAGGACCTTAATAGGGGTTTCACCACTTGTTTCAACACTTCTATATAACACCTCAAATCCTTGTGGTACCACCTATAGGTGAACTTTTGCATGTGTGTAGGTAGTGAGTGGTACTATAGGTAGTAGGTAGGTATATGTACTTGTGATAAACTATATGCCATAAAAAAGTATTAAAATTCACTCTTATTATTCAAAAGGATTTGAAAAAACTACCAAGGCTCCCATTCCAACATGACATCATCCTGAGAGACTCCTATGCATTTTCATCAATGGTGGAACATCATGTGTATATTGGAACTTGTATTTCTATATGATGTTACCTAAGGATTAACTTGTTTTTTAGTGTTATAAAATCATTCCAAATAATTTAATACCATTATTACTTCTCTATGATTATTATACAGACCTTCATTACATGTAACTCACCATGGTTGTGAATGAACCTTCTGTAGGAACCTTGGATCTATAAGAAGTCTAGTTTTCATAACTAATTTCATATCACTTTTGAGGACTTAATTTTATTATTCATTAAATATTGTATGTTCAACATATTATATTTTAAATCACAATCCCATGGATGTGTTATAGCACCTTGCACAATGCACCTAGCTGACTATGAATGATAGTCATATAACAAACTGACTATATGGTACTTATGACTGTAACCTCATGGAATATTGATTTTTAGAATGAGATTGAAATATCAAGGGAAAAATATGACATTTTTATCATGATAATTAACCTATAATCATCCCTTAGAACCACTATCAAAGCATGAAGATTCTTTAGAGGGTGAAAACTGCCTATCATCTCAAATGAGACCAATTTGCAAACTTGAGATGATTTTCCTATCAAAACACTTTGAAACATGAAAAAAAGAATTTTTAACATGATTTTAATATATCCATGTCCTCTAGATTCAATTACATTAGTTTTTTTATACTAAATCATCCAAACAATATCAAAACCTATAGGGTATGGGAAATAAAGAGCAAAAAAAACATAGTCAACTTGTTAAAGATGATTCATAAAGAAAAATTGACAAACCTTTGAAAAAAATTTATGAAAATTAATCTATATAAATTTAATATTACCTCCAAAAATTTTTGGTCTGAAAATTCTCCAACTGGCCATACCAAGCATAAACTTGTTGACTGTTTCTATGTGCATGGTGGAGTGATAGGAGAACAGAATGGTTTTTATCCATTTTTGTAATATTTAGAGAATTTAAATCATGAAATTTATTTTAATGGATTATAATATCCATCCCAAAAAATCCTCACATGTGTCATTCTCTCTCATAGGTTGTACACCTTGTGAAATTCCTTATTTTGCAGTTATTTTCTTGATTTTCAATTATCACCTACAACTTTTTATTTAAAAACTAACATATCTAATATATATTGACACATTATACATTTTAAGAATATTTATAATAATTTCCCTGCATAAAAAACCATACCACTTGATTTTATGCTAATTTATGACCCCTAAAGGACACAAGATGACATAAGGATCTAATCAGACTATGATCAAGGCTAATAAAACATAAAATCACATGAAATGAAACATGAATGACTCCTATATAAGTCTATAATATATGGGGTTGAAAAAAATTTACTTTTGTTCAAAATGGTTAGCATGAACCTCTTAACTTCTCTAATGAACACCTATAGTTTAACCCATACATAGATCAATCTAAGTTAATGAAAGGTGCAAGTTTGGTTGGTAAGAATAGGTGTAAGATGAAATGACCATGTTGAATCCAATATCAGATTGATGATATCACACTCTATGTTATTCTTAAAGACAAATGAAAATGGATAAGTTTGATCAAACTAGTTCAAAACCTCATACTGAGTCTAGGCTTCTAAACCCTGCATGTAGTCACAGTCCTAAAAGCTAGTCTTGAGAATTTGATATTTTGATGGCTTTAGATCTATGAAATAGCTTTAAAAATTGGTAAAAAATGTCATCATGACATAAAATAGACCTCCATGATCTCATCTAGGTCATACCAATAGGTAAGTGCTCTATATTTTATCTTAAACCAGAGGCACTCCATGAGTAAGACAACATGCAAACCCAGTAAATCCAAGAATAAAGGTGAATGGTAGAGCCTTGAATGACTAAAATATTATGTATAAGTCTGAATTTAAGGTTAAATTTTTTTTATAGGGTCATATAATCATTGTGACACTTCATAAGTGGTTACATACTCAGAAACATAGTTTATGCATATTAGGCCTAAGAACTGGACATGACCATCATGCTTCCACACTTCACTCATATGATCATATGTTACTAAAAATTAGTTTTATAACCTTTATGGGAGATTTTATGTCTTATTAAACTTGATGGTTTACAAAAAAAACCTATATTGGTGTCCAGATTATATAGTAAGAACTCAAGAGCCAATTTCTTTCACTCATATCTATACGAATGATATGCATGTGATCTCTATCACTTACAGATAGTTGAGGGGGGTCCTTTACTTGAAATCAATGCAATTGGTTTTAATTTTAAGGGATTAACCTTTATGAATCATATGTAATAACCCAAATAATTTAAAACCCTCATAAGAACTTGATGAGAAAGATATGAATAGAAATGTGTCCAGAAGGAGTTGATTGGTCTAAAATATGGTTTGGACCTATTTGGAACTCCCTCAAGCTACTTACCACTCAATTTTTCAATGCTATCACTTGTATGAATAAGGAAAATTTTGAGTTTTTTTTCAATAATTGAATTGATTTTAAGGTGAAAAATGGAATATATAAATGAAAGTCATGGTATAAGGTGTGTAGAGATGTATTATAACTCCTTAAACCCCATTCTAACCTTATTCATGCATGATAGTCTTGGAAAAAATAGTGAAAAATAAGGTAACTACCTAAGTTGAAGATTAGAAGTGTTATTTTAAATCTTATTGAGGCCTATATGATAGAATATAATATTAACAGGTTCTGATGTTGTGTCTCACATCTCTACAATGAACTTTCTTGAACATGTATAGGTTATCCTAGTGACAAGTGTGAGAGTCTAGGTCTATAAGGCTAGTGAGTGACTATAATAAAATGAATGACAAGTGGTAAATAGAAGATCATCAGTTGAGGAGTGTATAATCACCTTCAAAAATCATGCTTCTACCATATTAGGTTAGGGTATATGTGTCAACAACTTCCAAGGCAATTCTAAGCAGTTAAGTAAACTCCCCATCAAGAAAATAGTTTCAAAAATGATAATGAAGGGTCCCTATGCAAACTTGATGAATAATGTTGTACTTTAGATAGACACTTGTTAAAGAGAATTTTATGACCTTTTCTCTAACTCTTCTTGCATTGTAATTGATCTTCAAGACTTGACACATGGCCTTGTCACCCTTCAACATCATTCTTTCTCTCTCCTCTCATATGCTCTATATATTAAAGCCATTTTTACATTATAAAAAATCCAAAATTATTATGGTGAAGCCCTACTAATTTGACATCTTTTTTTTCCTTTGAATAAATTTTTATCAAGTTTATTTAGTCTCTGTAATTTGTTACCTAAGTATTTCAAGTAGTTTATGTGGATGAAAAGTGATGATGGTTTTCTCCTTGCTTCCATTCTTCTCTTGTATTCATTATTTGAGTGACATTTCTTCTAACAAGTCTCATAAAGTGTATATGTTTTGTAGGTGTATTTTGAAGTGTGAAGGAGATTAGTAGTGTCTAAGATTAGACCTAATAGCTACCCATTTTATAAATGAATAACAAACTACCTCCATGTAGAAACACTTATGCTAGAAGAACCTTGAGTTGAGATTAGTTTTGGTAAGCTACCTTCATATTGCAATTTTCAAGTATGTTTGTGGAGATATCTTTGGTGTATCACCTCCATTAGCATAGGTTACTTTTATGTTTCCTTCTAACCCTTTTCACCCCTAAAAATTGATTATTATAGCATATTATGTGAGCCTAAAAGATGGATCAAGGGAGCTATCCCATAATCTAGAGATATATCTCTTGTATCAACTTTCATATATGTAGAGATAGTTCCATGTTATCTTAAATTTGAGAAGGTCTAATTGACTTATCTAGGGTGAAAATTTGAGAAGATCTGATTGACTTATCTTGGTGGTAGACTAGTACACTATTCCATGCCTAAGGTAAACACAATATCTCTTACTAAAGGCATTCATTTTGATTTCCAAGATATTCATAATTATTCATACAAATCAAGTTGATTTCCTAACACTCATCCTTTACCCAAGGAGATCATACCTTGCTCATAAACCTATAAGCAAGTTTTTGATTGGCCCAATCTTGCAAAATCCTAAAGATATCATGGAAAGTAACCTACATTTTGTTTCCTTTAATGGCTACAGTCCTCTAAGACTTTCCCATTATTATTAAATTCCTATATCATCCCTCAAAAGTGTCCCTTCATACACTAGTGAGATTGCCTATACCCCTATTGAGCATATTAGAAACATTGGTAACTTCTGAAATATGCATCACATCATTGAGGAAAAAATAGAAATTAGGTTGTTAGATGTTTACTTCAAATGGAAAGCTCTTAATTGGTATGGTACATTGGCCCTTTAATCTATCACCACATGGGATGAGTTGGGAGATGCTTTGAGGAGAAGGTTTGAGGATAAGAGTAATAACATGTCATTGATTGATCAGCTAACCAACATAAGGAGAGTACCTAGGAAACCATTAAATACTTCAACACAAGGTTTTAGAAGATATGAGATATGATCCTAATCTTGGTAAGACCTAAAATGAATCATGCTTTCCTTTATTATCTTAAGTCTTTTGATAGTGATATTTCAATGATGATACAATATATGGAAGGTAACACATTTCCTAATGCCTATAAAGTCACCATTAGGGCTGAAAATTATTTGATTAAAGTTTTGAATATTACCCCAAGACCTCACATTCCTCTATTCCCTAATTTGTAAACCTCTACACCTATTGTTTCTCCCATCCTTACACCAAAACGTAAGCCTGCTACCACTAGTCAATCAAGTAAATATACTAAGGTAGAAAGAATGAAGGATCTTGAGAAAGAGATTTTAGGCCTCAAGAGGATGATAAAATAGTATAAAATGAGTCCTTTCCAAATCCATTATTAGAATAATTAGTCCTACCCTAACTACCAAGGTAATAAACTACACTTTCAAGGTCACCCTCAAGGCTAAGGCCAACTAGTTCAAGCAAAATCCTATCATGGTTATAATCCCAATGCTACCTCCACTTCAAAATCATTAGTGACTACTCAAAATAACCTTTCTCAAGAGAATGAAGGTCAACTTCCATGGGATAAATCTCATGATCCATCTACCTATGCTAATGAGTCTTTCAATCAAGCTTTCATGGAAAACTTAGGAATAGTGCCATCCATGACAAAATATGAGGTACCAAATAGAGGAGATAAAAATGGAAAGAGTGATGAAATAGGGTCTAATTTAGTCAATTGGTAGAAATATGACTCATGTCCTATGAATTACCAAGGGAAATCAAACAAATACTCAAGTCCTATAATTGCAAACACAAGGGCAAAGAGAATGGAAATTGAAGAGTTTCAAGGGGGTGATAGTGGTTCATTAATTAGTGTTCAAATATCCCAAAGGGTAGGTATGTATAATGTAATCCCAAATTCACAAGTAGATCAAAGAATTCAAAATGCTAAGAGTGATTTCATACCTCATAATTCTTAAGGTATATGGACAAACTAAGGTTAGTGGCTCCTTCAATAACATTATAGAGAAAATGAAAAAGGCTCACGTGAATGTATCAATGTGGGATATACTTTAAATACCTAGACAAGTAGACCTGCTCCAAGAGGATTTTCCCAAAATTAGCATGATAACCAAATATCCTAGTGGGAGATAAGTAGCTTTGATAAACACTTCGAATCCAAGTTAGGGACAGGCAAACAAAATTGATAAAGTAGAAAAACATCCTCCATTATATCTCTCTACCATTATTAGAGATGCTTTAGTTCATAACTATTTGATTGATAGTGGAGCAAGTAATTTTTTCATGCCCAAAAAAGTAGATGATAAGTTGAACTTGAAGTATGAGCCTCATTTGAAGAATTGATACAACTGGATGGGCTAGCTACCAAGATAATTGGCATGATCAAAGGTTTGCAAATTTTTCTTCAAGTTTGTCCTAATTTCACAATTTTCTATATGTTTTGGTGGTGGATGTGCCACCTCACTTTTATCTTTTCTTGTCAGTAGAGTTTACTGCTAAGATTGAGAGATATTTGACTTTAGATTAGCCCTATATGGAATTTATGATTAGGTATGGTGCTAAAGTGTAAATAAAATATGAAACTCTATTTAGTTTTCATGTAGATCCATATGTACCTTATAAATCTAACATGAATTAAAATATTAGTGATGAATAAGATCATCCTAGTGATCAAGAACCTCTAACACTTCTTGATGGCATATTTAAATTATACCTTAATGAATGGGGAGCAGAGAAGTATGGATATGAAGAAACTAATATTGGTACATGCATCCTCCGTGAAGAATGTGATGGAGCTCTTAAGTCAGATTCTAATGATACTCTATAAAAAATTTCATTGGGAAAATACATTTTACACATGGATGATGATGTTCATATCCTAGTTGTAATAAATCATGATAGTCCTAGTGAGCATTAAGTTTTCCTTACCAAAGAGGAGGATGTTCATGAGAATGAATCTCAAGAAGAGGTAGAGGATATGTGGCAATAATTAAATGCCATAATGTAAGAGTTTGAGGAGGTAATCAAGTATAAAACTCTTCAAAAATAATATACACCTGATGATGAGGTCAATCATATATCTAATTATCACAAGGAAGAGTGTGAGGTATCTATCAAGCAAGAAAAAACAATTTTGGTAGACCATGAAGTGTTTGAAAAACAAAAAGACAACCTTGATGACTTCTAATAGCAAACATATCATGATTCAAATACATTTGAATTTGGGAAGCCTTTCATGAACCCAAATGATCAGATTAGGGAGTGACAAGTGGACATGACAAAGTTTATGTAAGCTACAAAGTCAAATAAGGCTCTAGGAAGGCTATATGGAGTGTTCATGAGAGTTCCAAGTGACACAATTTTTGTTAGCAGAAGCTCCAAAGATGGTAATACATTTGAATATATTCATAAGAAAGTTTTCATTGACAAACATTCATTATATGATGGTTTTATTTCATGTAATAGAAGTGATTCTAGAAGCATTGTATTTTACCCTAGTTGAAGAAATGAAAAAAGATGTCCTTCACCTCAAGTGTTTTAAGGTCTTATATATATTAGGGTAGGTGTGTGTTTTCCTTTTAGTTATTTATGTGTTTTCTATAAGTGCTTAGAGAGGACAAGTGTGTGTCTTGGTGTCTATTTTTGTGTGTTTATTTCTTTTTATGTTTGATGTCCTTTTATAGGCATATTAGAGTCAATTGTGGTATATGGGTGATTCCATTTCCCAAGGATAGGAGAAGGTAATTGGTACATATCATAGTAGGCATGTTATCCCCTATAAATCACCAAAATGTTGACTAAAGTTTACCCTAGGTAAAATTAAGTCAACCCACCTACATTTTCAAACATCCATAATGTCCCATAGGTTTTAAAATGGTCACCATGGTCCTATGTGAGGTAGAGTCACACTTTGAGGGTTAAATTCAACATGTTTTAACCTTGTCATATTTGTTAACTTTCTTAATGTCATTTTATGCCACCTTTTGGGTCATGCTAAGTAATTTTATGATTTTATGAAAAATGACAAATGTTTGAAGATGAAATCTAATGTACTTCTTATTAGATAATGTCAAAGGATAGTTATAAAACTATAATTTTATAGGTTGAATGTAGAAAAAAGATCATCTAAAAAAGGTTAGTTTTAGGTAGTTTTACAAACTAGATGACTCATCTATCACATGTGAATGTTTCATGGTGTCTAGAGATCCTTACAGGTCATTTTTAGGCTTAGGTAGCTTCAATAGATCAAAAATTGATGAACATTGGTTTCTATCTCCTATCTCTCTTTGGAGAAGAAGAGTTGAAGTGAGTGCACTTGGGGGATTTTAGTAATTTTTATGATCTTCTATTTTATGGTCATGGTTTTAGGATTGGTGGTCTATGTTGTATGAACAATCATTAATATTATTAGTAACTTCAAACTACTTATAAAATCATAATATCTCACTTTTTCTAATCTTATTGCACTTTGGTGATTGTCCTAAGTGAACCAAGTAGTGTATGTAGACTTGCAGAGAATGTTCACCCTTTTCATATTGGTTTTAGCCTGGTTCACCATGTGTGGCCTTAGAAGGTAGATAGAATTAGTACTTTGTGCTATAAATGAACACCATTTAAAGATAAGAATAGTATTTCCATAGTTTTAGAGTTTGGCCTTATGTGATTGGCTTCAGGTCAAGGTAGTACACTTGTTTTCAATCCCTAAGAGCATGGAAGTTATTTAATCCATTAAGGGTTACATTAAAGAGGTATTAAAGGTGATAATCTAATATGGGTCTAAGCATCAAACACCATAGCCACCTCTATTTTCTCAATATTTAAAATGTTATAAAATAGGAAGTTTTACCTTAAATTATATGAAAAAGGACTCTTCTCATACACATTAGCATCTCATGTTGGAGGTCTATGAGGTCTAGGTAAGCCCAATGGTTTCATTCTAGCAGCTTAGGCCTAGAGGTAACATCTAAACACAAGAAGAGTTTTTAGGTCAAGAGAGATTGATGGTTATTGAGGTTTCAACTTAGTTAAATATCTAAATGGAATTTCTCAAAGAACTACAGTGTTAAGAAACTAAATGAACCTAGAAATTATAAGTGACCTATAGTGTATTGATGATAGTGGAATGGTTACATGATCTCCCAGTAGAAATGAGTCCATATAGGTAAATAATGGTCCTAGTGACCTCAAGAGTAATTTAAGGTGTGAAACACAATAATCAAACACATCATCACCTATAGTAACCTCTTACTTCTAAAAATGAACACCTACAGTTTGACCCATACATAGACAAGTCTAAGCTAATGAAAGGTGTAAGCTTGGTTGGAATGTAAAGGTATAAGATGAAATGGACACATTTAATACACTCTCAAAGTGATGATATCACAATCCATATGATTCTTAGAGACAAATAAAAATAGACAAGGTTGATAAAATTGATTCAAATCCTCATACTCAGTCTAGGCTTCTAAACCTTACACACAGAGTCCTAGAAGCTAGTCTTGATAATTTGAGATGTTGGGGGATATAGAAATACTATCTAGATTTAAAATTTATTACATAAGTTCATCATGACCTAAAATAGACCTCCATGGTATCATCTAGGTTAGGCTAATAGGTTAAGTTATCTCTATTTTATCTTTGACCAAAGGCACTCCATAAGTAAGACAACCTATAGACCTAGTGCATCCATGATGAAAGGTGAATGGCAGAGACTTTAATGATTTTCTTATTATTTATATGGTTGAATTAAAGTTTAAAATTTTTTGATATGGTCCTAGATTCACTATGACCCTTCATAAGTTGTCACATACTCATAAACATAGTCTACGCCCACTAGACCTAAGAACTAGATATGACCATCAAGATTCCAAACATTACTCATATAATTATATGATCCTTAAAATCAAATTGATAAACTTCATGGGATACTTTAGGGTTGATAAAAATTATTATTTTGTAGATAACAACCCAAATTGGCCATTTTTGGACTATTCATCTCAAGGGTGTTTAGAATATATAGTAAGAACTCAAGAGCCAATTTATTTCACCCATATTTGTAGGATCATATACATGGGATATCAATAACTTAGGGATATTTTAGGGGTGTATTATACTTAAATTAGTGGAATTGGTTTGAAGGTTAAGGGATTAACCTTTATGAATCATTGTTAAGAACCTAAACAACCTAAAACCCTCAGAAGAGATCGATGAGAAGTATATGAATATAAATGCATCCATAAAGAGTAAATTTTCCTAGAAGATTATTTTAACCTCCTTTTCACTCCCTCAGCCTATTCACCACTCAATTTTTTTGTATTATCACTTATACAGATGAGGCAAATTCTATGTTTTCTATAAGAATTAAAGTGATTTTAAGGTGTAAAAGGGAATATATGAATGAAATTAATGGTTTTAAAGGTGTTAAAATATTTATTATAACTCATTAAACACCATTATCACCTTATTCATGCATGTAAAATTCTCTATTAAGCTAATTATTGTAGGCAGTCTTAGATAGAATAGTGAGAAACAAGGTGACTACCTAAGTTAAAGATGAGAAGTGATATTTTAAATCTTATTGAAGCCTATATAATATAATATATGATAAAGAGGTTCTGATTATGTGTTTCAAATCTCTACAAAAAACTTTTTAAAACATGTATAGGTCATCCTAGTGACAAGTGTGAGAGTTTAGGCCTAGAAGGCTAATGAGTAACTACAAGAAAGTGAATGACAAGAGGTAAATATAAGATCATCAATTGAGGAGTCTATAATGACCTAAAAAAATCATGTTTCCACCTTATTAAGATAGGTCATATGTGTAAAAAAATTCCAAGGTATTTATAATTAGTTAAGTAAATTAATCATCAAGAAAATAGTTTCAAGAATGATAATGAAGGGTCCCTACGCCAACATGAGGAAGAATGTTGCACTTCAAATAGACACTTGTCCAAAAGAGATTCATGACCTATTATATAACTCCTTTCCTTTCATTGTAACTAATCTTCAAGACTTGAAACTTGGCCTTGTGATCCTTCAATGCTATTCTTTCTCTCTCTTCTCCTATGCTCTATATATTGAATCCATTTTGGTATTGTAAAGAATCCATGATTAGTATGGTGAAGCCCTGCTAGTTTGACATATTTTTTGGCCTTTGAATAAATTTTTATAAAGATGGTTTAGTATTTTTAATTTCTTTCCTAATTATGTCAATTATTTTATTTTGATGACAAGTGATGATGGTTTTCTCCTTGATTCCATTCTGCTCTTCTATGCATTATGTGTGTGACATTTCTTCTAACAAGTCTCATGAAGTGTATATGTTAGTTAGGTGTATTTTGAAGTGTGAAGGATATTGGAAGTGTCTAATATTAGACCTCCTAATTATCCACCTTTTTAAATGCATAAAAATCTACCTCCATTTAGAAACACTTACTCTAGAATAACCTTGAGTTGAGATCAATTTTGGTAAGTTGCCTTCATAATTCAAGTTTTAAATATATTTATGGGGATATCTTTGGTGTATCACATCCTTTAGTGTAGGTTAATTTTATGTTTCCTTCTACAAATTTTCACCCCCAATAAATGATTAGTCTAGTGTAGTGTGTGATCCTAAAAGAGAGATCAAGGGAGCTATCCCATAATCTAGAGATCTATCTCTTGTAGCAACTTGCATATATGTAGAGATAGTTCCATGTTATCCCAAATGTGAAAAGGGATAATTGACTTCTCTAGGGTGAAAATTTTGGATATAACACTTTCTCATTATTTATCATTTATTTTCATTTCCACTTGGTCCAAACTTGGTATTTAGACTTGTAAAATACCATTTATAGACTGTAACATGTTTCCAAGAGTGCAAAATATGATATCTCTTGAAGGATCATCTATAAGGAACTACTTACCAAGGATATGTAACATTAATCATGTAATATTTATGAGTTTATATGAATAATAAGGCACTTTGAGACTTCTTAAAGTGACAACATTTCAAACCATCCTAAGCAATTGCAATAGGGATGATATGTTTCACACACTTGAGACACCTTTCTCTTTATTGAAGATACAATACAATGTTGAAAATATTTTAAAAATAACATAACAAGGACTATTTTTATCTCTTAAAACATCTCTTAAAATCCATTCTCCTCCATTTAACTTTGAGGTGAAGAAATAGGAGCAAAACTAGACCCTGCTTGAATGAATAAGATATAATGACCTCTTGTCACTCTTATCAATTGTTCATAAAGGATAAGGGATGAATATAAAAAATAATTCAACAAAATGGAATATTAAAGTTACCCCTATCATTTCCTAAAATTTTAGCCTCCAAATTTCTCTCTCGTTGTCATACCATACATTTGAATTTTGTCTTTATGATCTTGTGAAGGTAGCGATGGAGGATAAAAAGAGTAATTTGAAAATTTGGGACCTAAAACTTGATTAAAATATTAAATATTACCTATGGAAGATAAAAATACTCTCTAAAACCATTTTCACCATCAAACAAATCTTTCAAGGTTGTACAAGTACCCATAAGTGCCTACAAAAGAGTATTTTCCTCAATTTAGGGCATTGAACTACAATTTTTTCAGTCTTTGACCATCATATAATATTTATCTAACATCATGTATGCTATGACACTTTTTTTTTAAAGTTTTTTGAGAGTGGTACGTATAATTCATCTAAATTAGGCCAAAAGGTGACTTAAATGATGTACCATTCGTGAAACCTCTACTAGCGACATGTACACCACTTGAGACTCATTTGAATGATCCTTTTATCTCTCCTTTAGGATTGATTTAATATTTATCTTGATTAGTCTCTTCAAATTCATCTTGGTGCATCACCTTTATTAGAATAGTGATTAATCTCATTATATCACTTTTCCTTCAAAGCAAGTAGATTAGTGGTTAGTTATAGGTGTTATGCAAGTGAGCTATCCCTTCAATATAGAGACTCACATCTAATAATTTTCACATACAACATATGAGGTATTTTAATTTTATTCCAAATTTAAGGAGGATGGATTATCCCTCCTTAGGGTGTAAATTTAGTTGATAACAGGACTTGAACCCATCCACATCCAAGATATCAGGCATGTAATCTAATAGTCAAGTCTCATAAACTTAAAGACTACTATCCTCATTACTTCCTTATCATTAATAACCTGAATTAGGTTGCTTAACAATGTAGCAACACCATCAATATTCATTTTTTAACACTCATGGGAATAAAGAAAACCCTTACCCAACACATAATAAATTTTAGAGAAAACAACACTTATAAGAACCCAAAATATTAACTTTAATATTCTCTCTAAAACTTCACCCAAAAAATACATTTATTTGGTCTTAGATTTGACACAGAGGAGAGGGTCCATAAACTCTCACACAAACTCACTCCCCAAATCTATAACCATTATAAGTAGAGGCAAATGACACAACCAAATAAAATAAACGAGATAAAAATACACAAAGAACATAATTTAAATGACATCAAACAACTACATTAGCGCAGTACGAAAATAGGATACTACATCAGAGAAAAAATAATTATGATTGGGAGGGGATCCATTGTACATGAAATAAATACCTCTTTAATTAAGTGTTATAAATATCTAATCCCCAAACCAAGCCCTTGTCCTTAGAAAATACAGTTAAATGGGATACAACAATGAATTAAGCCATGGCCAAGTGGACTCCACATTATGACAAAGAAGATCCATACTTTTCATAATACCATAATTGGCCAAAAAAATCATTTCCTTATTTGCTTCCTAAAAATAGTGAATTGTAGACCAAGATGTCAAGGAAAGGAGGAGTCACCAAGTTTTATCAAAGTTATATCTAATATTTCATGCTTTAGAAAAATGAGGTTAAATAACATGGATGACCACCATGGAATCTCTTTCAATAATGATGTTCTTGATACTACACTAGAGATCCAATTCAAGATCCAAGATAACACCTTATGCATCAACCTCATTAATACTATTATCCATAATCTTCAAGGAGGTTACAATAATTAATTAACTAGTGGAGTTCCAAATAGGACACCCTAATATTGAGGCACTAGGATTTCCACAAGAAGCACCATAAAAATTTAATTTAAAAAATCTAGAAGGGGGGAGTGGGATCTATACTTAATTATCTGCTTTTTATTTTAGATTACTACATACTCTTTGCTCATTAATTTTGGATAGTTTACACATTAATATAAAGTTCACACACACACACACACATGTATATGTATATTTGTATGTGTATATGTACATATATACACATATACACATATACATATAGATATATATGTATATGTGTGTGTGCACATATGCATGTATATGTGTGTGCATGTGCATGTGTGTGTGTGCACGTGTGGGTGTGCGGGTGTGTGTGGGTGTGTGTGTGTGTGTGTGTGTGTGTGTGTGTGTGTGTGTGTGTGTGTGTGTGTGTGTGTGTGTGTGTGTGTGTGTGTGTGTGTGTGTGTGTGTGTGTGTGTGTGTGTGTGTGTGTGTGTGTGTGTGTGTGTGTGTGTGTCCTAAACCATTAAGATAACATAAATATATTTATGGTTTATTTTAAAATGAAAAAAAAATATAACTATTTTGTAATCTTAAAAATTTTAAATTTTTTCACTAATGTGATTTTTCATGTTTTTACAATTTCTTTGTACAATATCTAATTTTTTGTTATATGTGAGTTGTGATTAGTAGGATAAGGTGCGTATATGGTCATCCATTATGGCAAAGAAAGAAAGTAACTAGGTCTTTGAGTATCGACATTCAATTGAGAGAGGTAAAGACTTGATTTTATAGTTGAGTATGCATGATAACATAGGGATACAATAAATATGAATCAAAATAAGTATTTCATGGTTTGTTCTAAATCCTTAGAGAAATTAAAGGCTCTTAATTAATCCAAAACATCATTGCATTCAAATTTTTTTGCTTCATCAAAAGTAATTATTTTGATAGTGGTACTTGTAATTAGATTATTTCATGGCTTCAAAATCTATATAAAATATCCTATTGTATTTTTTAAAATGAAAAAGGAAAAGGATTTAGCTTGCCTGGTGTGTTCCATATTTATTAACTCTCTACATATGTATGGCACTCTTTGTCTCTTTCACACCCTTTTTTCTTATGGCCCTCTCAGCTACACAGTCAAGTTATCTTCTTAAAACTAAACAATATCAGCTTTCAAAGATGTACTAAATTGGGCTCACTTATACCTCACATGTTTATGAACATTATCATGGGAATGAAACTCAAAATAAAATTTAGGGAATATTTTCTCTTGGAATATGTTTATCTAAAGGTGTGGATTGGCTACATGAGGCAAAAAATTAGGTCAGTTGGTTTGGAGGATGAAATCTTGGCTACCAAGAATGTAAACTACATGGATGATGCACTAGTTGTATATTAAATTGAGGTGTTACATAATGTGTTTTATCTTTTTAAGGATATTTATAGAAGTAAGATACCTCTAGACACTCTTTCTGATCCAAGGGGATATGGGTCACTTAGTCATATTGCATATTATTGTAATTAAATGTCTAGCCTTTTGATTATGTCAATAATTGTGTTAGTAGGTCTTTTACCTGATTTTAAAATGATTCCTTGAAAACATATTTATACATTATTACACAATCCTAACAGTCTAAGAACTATAAATAACTACTTATCATTGACAACATCTAATGATGTCATCATGATTTTTGGTTATAAAAGGTTGTTACTAATATTATAATTTGTGCAATTGATGCTTCATATTCATCCATTGCATAATAATGTACATTTAAATTATTTTTAGGTTACCAATACATAGTTTTGGAATACATAAAAAAATAGAGTTAGGAATATTTGTGGTAACACATATGATCACTTAGATTATATATAGCTTAACATAATAAAACATTGATGTTTCATTGCTAATCATGTTGTCACTTTTTTTATTTCTTGTTTCTTTATTGCATTACATTTCATGTTATCTATCATTAATTAAATTAATGTTGCACATAACCTATTTAAACTATGTTAAGTAGGTTGTCTATTGGATCTCCTCCTAGCCCCCATTTTATTGGTATTAGAGTACACACACTTCATATCATTCCTAAATGGTATCATTGTGTTTATGATAGGAATGGTATCATTATGTTTATGAATGTTTCATCATTTTTTCAATTCCCACACATATGAGATTTGATTACATGAATTTAGGGCTCAAGACTCATCAGCGTTTTTCATACCTCCCTTCACATCCTTAGGAGACAAAGTCTCAATGATGCCAAATCTAGATATGTTATAAAACATTATGGAGGATGTTTTTTAATGATAAATACAAGAATTGGATGAATATCATATACAATAATGATAAAGTATCATTGATCACTTTTCACTACTTCTCAATCAACAAACTTCTCTAAAAACATCTCATTATAATTAGCTTTATGTGAAAATGCCATAGTAGGTACAATTCAATCTTTAAATTACTATATTTGAAGGTAAAATAGATACATATGGACAATATAACTAGCTAAACCTCATATGTTCATACTATGCATAAATAATTTATCCGATGAAATAAAAATTACATTTACTCTTCTAAAACTTTATTTATCAATTAATAAATGGTGGGAAACTTAATGCACTACTCATGAATATGGCCTAATTTTAGACACATTTGTATACAAATGGAAAGGTTTAATATAAGCACTCAAATAATCATACTATCTTGTTGGTAACTTTTATGATCAATACATTATTTTTTTCTTAATTATAGTAAGCAAAAGATAAATTTGTGCAATAATACATAAATAATTTCAATACCATGGTGTCCAATATTATATTTTATAATTTGAATAACAATATTGTTTAGAAATGTAGGTTAGGCTTGAGACTAGATATCCATTCATATTTGGGTTTGTTGACTATGTCCACCATTGGCAAAGCCTAAAAATACACTTACAAGTTTTAATCAATTTATAAGTCCAAGAATAAAATGGAATATTAAAAGTCTTGACAAAAACATAATAGTCTAAATCTTCTAATTATAATTCTAAATAAAATAATAACTCTAAAAACCACCAAATAATAAGAAACAACATTCATATAATCAAAATAAGTAGGCATTCCATTAAGGAGTGATACACTAGGAAAACCCATCTTACACAACTTAATTCCATTGGTACCATCACCTTAAAACCATAAAAAATTCAAGAATATCATAGATTCTAATCCTTGTGCCATGGTAGGTAGCACAAACATCTCTACTACCCCTAGGAAAACAAATCAAGCAAAAGTATTGTTCTATTCTCAAATTTGGATAGATGCACAACTAGTAAAATTCATTGTTTACAATGGAATTTTAAAGAACATAATTTATCCTAAGGTAATTTGATGATTAAAATTTCCACTATCACCTCACCCATAACCATACTTCATTAGATGGTTTAGTGTGGGTTCTGATAAATGTGTTACTCAATAGTGTCAAGTGGTGTATAAAATCAATCCTTTTCAAGATACAATCCTTTTTTACATCACCCCATTAGAGGTATGTTATATTATACTTGGTTAATCATATAGTTTTCATCATCACAAAATTTGTGAGTAAAATCTTATAAATGTTGTCATAAATATTAATGATTTAAGATATCATATACCATAAGTATTTCCAAATCTATCTCTCATTATCACCAAGTAGTGTAAGAAGTTAGTCACATATAGTAAGAATTTCATGATTTTGATGGTGAGATATGAATGTAATAAATTCCTTATGGTATCTATGGTTACTACAGTTCCATCAATATTAATACATAAAGATGCATTGTAGCTCAAGTTTGATGAATATTTAGATGTGTTCTAACTAAAAAAATAAGTGCCTACACAATGTGTGGTATAGCATACTATTGACATGATCCCTATAATAGATCTTTCTAATGTTTCATTATATTATAGATCATTTTTGGAAAATTAAATGATTAAGTGATAGATCCATGGACTTGTGGACAAAGGACATATCAAGTCCAGTTCATTACCTTGACTCAACCCAGTTATGCTTGTGCCGTAAAAAGATGACACATGGAGGCTTTGAATTGACTATAGAATAGTAAAAAATATCATAGAGAAAAACCACTATCCCCTTCCATAGATTAAGAATATATTAGAATAGTTCCATGGTATAAAATAATTCACTAAGATCAACTCAAGATTGGGTATCATCAGATCCATGTTAATGCTAAAAATGTTTGAAAGAAAATATTCAAGGAAAAAAAATGATTTTTCAAGTGGTTATTCATGTTATTAATATTTACCAATTCCATAGAAACATTAATGGGTATGATGAATGATATCTTGAGGCTTTCACATCTTTATTTTTCATAGTCTACCTTGACTACATATTAATCTTTAGCAGAACATGCGAAAAAAAATGCGACGTATTGATCAAGTGATTAACACTTTATAGAAACATATATTGTATGTAAACATGGAAAAATATTCATTTTACATGCCAAATATCCAGTATTTAGGATATATTCTAGATTCACAATGAGTGTATCTGGACCCAACTAATATCCAAGTCATTAATTATTTACCACAACCAAACAATCTCACAGAGCTTTGAAACTTTTTTGGATTGAAAAAATTCAACCAAATACTTATACTTGGTTTCCCTCATGTGATTTTTCTTCTAAACTAAGTTATCCAAGGTAGAACTATATCAAATTTCATCTATACCAATACACAACATAAAACATTTGAGAAATTGAAACATAAACTCTATTTTGTACCATTACTTGTTTTGTTAGACCTTCAATAGACATTTGAGCTAGAGACAAATGCATTTGAATTTTCACAAGGGTATTCCTCACTCAAAATGGTCATCATATTGTTTACCATATTGAAAATTTGACCACAACAATAAGGAACTACCCAAAATATGACTGTAATATTTATGTTATTTTTTAGGCATGTAAGCATTGGAATTATTATGTCTTGGGCATGGAGACTATGATACACACACATATCAAAATATGATTTAGCACTTACCAATGCATAACAATTTTTAGTAAGAGTGGCACTAGAAATGGTTTTCTTACCTTTATTAGTCCCATCCAAACATTAGGAACAAGAAGGTAATTCCAAACCCTATTATGTATTTCTTGAGTCATCCTATGGTTGAAACTCTCCTTTTTTTAATTTATGCATGTGGACATGAATTCAATGTATGGTGAGAATTATATCCATTTGACATGGAATTTTAAAGTATCTATTAGAATTTGTTATATGGTAACTCAGTTTCGTATTTCTACTTGTAGGATGGTATTAGCTATCATCTGGGACATTTGTGCATTTTGCATGAGATGGAGAGATAAAAACTAATATGGGAGTATCATTTTATCAATGTTGTAAGATATTTTTATATTAAAAGGATAATTGCGGTGTTGTATAAGTATTTACACTAGTCACATCTTAAGTTTGATGTCTCCAAATAAATCAATGCATGTACTATATGTTCCATACCCAATCCAGTCAATAAGAATCAAGGTTTCTACATACCTCTTATGGTTTGAATGAGATTGTGTGAATCCATTTCCATGGATTTTCTCTTTGTATACCCTAATACTAACCATGGTAATTATGTCATATATGTAGTATTTGATATATTCTAAACATGGAAATTCTCTTACATTGTAATAAAGCTTTAGCATCTATATAAATAACTCAATTTTATTTTTAGTACATATGGATCCACTTTGGAATCCCAAAAAATATCTTGTCTTATAAATACAATAAATTTTTTATGCATTTCATGAAAGCACTTGGTCTATGTTAGACATAAAGCTAAACAAATCCACTACTTTCCATCCCTAGATTGATGGACATATAGACGTGATCAATAGGAGGATAGTGCATCCTCTAAGAGTTCAAAATTAGAATAATAAATTAACTTGGGATGAAATTATACCTTTAATTCAACATAGATGAAACATATCTGTATGTAGATTTACCTCGTGCATCATTTTTCAAGTTTTTTTAGGTTTCCATCCCTTGGAACCCATTAATGTAGATTATCTTATTCTTCAAACAATAGTATTAACTCCTTAAACTCAGAAGGAATTTGAAAAATATACTAAATTTATTGTTCACATTCAACATCCTAAAAAATAATTGTAACACATTCTTTAGATGGAAAATGTAAAGTACATAAAGTGTAATGACAAGCATCAGACACTGCACACCTTTTAGGTTGGTAATTGAATCTATCTACACCTACATAAGGAAATATTGATATGATATTACCACAATTTTCTTCCACTTTAATACTAGTGATAAAAAATCACCAAGCAAGTAGGGGATAACATTTGGAGCTCAATCTACAAACTTATCTTGGGTTGTATCTAGTCTTCAACACATAAATTTAAGGAAATTTTTTCCACCCTTGTTAGACACTTTAGATACTATAAAAACTCTCTATTAGGTATATATAAATCCAAATTTTAGTTTTCTAGTAGAATAATATCATGCCATTGATGCTCAGATCAAATAGACACATCGACATACGATTCTTATCTTCGAGGTCATCAAAACATTTCATGTACCTTCCCAAGGAAAATGGATTATATAATTATAGATTACCAATATGTTCCCCTATATATTTTTATCACTCCATGTAATGGGGACCATTTCTCTTTAAGGGGGGAGGGGGACTAATCTAAGATGATATAGGTCACTCAGTCATACCACATATTATCATAGTTGCATGTATAACCTTGTGTTTACATCAATAAAAGTGTAATTGGGTTCCATATATTCATGTAATAGGATTCATATTAAATATATTTATATGCTTCCACTTAAACTTATCAATGTTATTAATATAACTAACAACCTATCAATAACATTAGATAAAGATGTGATAACACTTTATGGTTATGAAAAGGTTATTACCAATAGTTATAAAAATGGAAGTGTATGTAGAATAGATTTAGTTTAAAGATGTGATAACATTAGATAAATATAAATGCATTGTATAAAAATGGACACTTCCATTCTTTTTAGGTTATCGATTTAGAATTCCAAACTACATTGTAGAATAGAGTTAGGAAGCCCTGTGGAAACACATATGATCTCTTAGATTGTTAAAAAGAAAAGAAAAAAAAACATTTTTGTTATAGTTATAATCATGTTGTAATTTTTATAATTCTTTCCTATTTATTTTACACATGTAATTTCATATTCTTTGTTATTCAGTAAATCACTTTCAAACATAACCTTATTAACTCATGTTAATTAGGTTATCTATTGGTTCTCCTCTTGGGTTTCAAATCACTTATATAATTTGACAATGAGGTTCTAATCTTATTCACCAATATTTAAAAATAGTTAGGAACATTATTTCTATTTTTTCCATTTAAACAAAGCATTATGACCAATCATGAAATCTTTTCTTAAAAGGAATGTAGCTTTGAAGAGTTTAGCCTTACCTATTAACACAAATCTAGTAGCCTCTAGACTGCTAAGCATGATGCAAGGGCAACCTAGTATATGTTATATGCAAAAGTAAAATATTCATGAAAATGAATCCAACCTATATGAATGTATGTAGTGGTATATTATTCATATTTAATTCCACAATGACCATCTATACTATAATAAATCCCCTTTTTAATATTGTATGTTTTTTCCTTCATTATACTAAAATACATATTTTTTAGTCCAATAATATTAAGTTTCCCTAGGTAATTAGTCACTTGAGTTTATCCAATGGAAATATAATAAAATAATATATTTATTTTTATTATAAAATAGATATAGCAAAGCTAATGTTAAAAATTAAGAATATATTTTAAATAAAAACGGTGTATTGGTTACACATATTCTAATGAAAATTAATTGGTTGAAGTGATTACAATATATACCTATTAATCTATTAATAATAAATGGAATCAATATAAATGTGTATCACATCTGTTCATAAACATTTCAAATAAATTTAATCACACCTAAAAATGGTAATATCAATTTTATTTGCTAGTAATTAATCTCATTGTAAATAATTATCTAAAAGAATATGTTTTCATATAAATCTAAAAATATTTATCAAGATTGTATAGAAAAAAATAAATATAAATAGTAAAATAAAATAAACCTAAAAAACATGAGGTGAACAAAGACTACTCCCAGAGCTGATTATATGCTTCCAAAAGAATAAAACCATTCTCAATACTTTGAGGTAGGACCTAGAAAATAATAGATAGCCAATAATTAAATATGTGTAGTTATAGGTGTATAAAAATTATTCTTGGTAATAAGACTAATGATTTTAGCACCTATTTTAGAATATATACCTCTAAAATGTCAGTTAATAGTCAAATTTCCATCATTTTACTCCTAGAATGTTGATTTCTTAGCAATCTATTTATTTCATCTCTAGCTACTATTGAAAGTAACTACTAAGAGGGGGGATGAATAAGTATACAAAAATGCACATTTAATTCCAAAACAATTCCATCATTCATCAACTTGATCTAGAAACATAAACATGAAAGCACATACATCCAAAGCATGAGCAAGAGCATACATCACATCAACACAACATCTAAGTGGGAAACCCTCTTGGGGGATAAAATCCACTAAACTCTGCAAGATGGACTATAGTCATATAATGACAAGATATAATTTTGACTAGTTGTAACTAATCAAGGAACTACCACCCCTTATTTTAGTGAGACTGCAATCCCACAAGGAGCTACTACATGTATCTAGCTGAGTAACCACAATAGCTACACATTTAACAATTTTTACCTTGCAAAGAGGATACAACCCGCTAGATTTTGAGTAGCCAAAATAACACCTAATAATATAACATCTCCTAAACACTAATTTCCCACCAATATCATGGAGATACAAATTATATTATCTCTCTTCAACTCTACACACATAATGCATCCAAAGCCACCTTTTGGACCACTCTTCACTCCTTAGCAATAACTTTATCACCACATCAACAACATGAAAAAATGGTCATACATAAATTCCATAATCTGATATGTCTCTGAAATTAGTCACCAAGCTCACACAAACACCATCTATCCTTTGCTCCCACTCAAAACATCCAAAACATCCTTTTGGATCACCCTAGACCTCTTCACTCATCCTCAACCTATAAGATCACTATTCTAACATTAGAAACATGACCCATAGGTCATACACATATTCCTCAATCTAATCTAATCATCAACTCATCTATTAGGAAAATTCTCCCTCTCCTTCACTCCATAAACCTTAGTTACACACCCCGTTTTCCAGTCTAGAAGCCATCACATTTAGTTTCACTATTTATAGAGCATTCATGATCAACACTATCTTGGTCAGCTAATAATCAAAACTTAACCCTTGAAGCATCTATCACATTAATACATATCTCAATACCATCCTTAAAAGATATCCATACCATCCATGGGCCACCCTTAAGAAGCTACACATTTCAATTAGGCCCTTGTAGCCCTTATATGTCTTATAAAGACCTATTCACCCATTTATTACTTTATCAAGCCAAAAAAAAACATAAAACCACTTTGAA
The DNA here is from genome assembly GCA_037957365.1 of Torreya grandis. Classification (NCBI taxonomy): domain Eukaryota; kingdom Viridiplantae; phylum Streptophyta; class Pinopsida; order Cupressales; family Taxaceae; genus Torreya; species Torreya grandis. The sequence goes on along the minus strand of JARHVA010001459.1, from coordinate 3,093,579 downwards.
TTACATAGGTACAACTTCACATGAACCCTTCAACATCCTAAAGTCCTTATATTCACCATTTCACTCTTCTATGCAAGCTCAATTAGCTCAAAGAATAACCTTGTTCATAAGGACACCATGAATGAACACAAAGTCAACTTCTTAAGCTTTTATGCTAATTTAATATTGATTAGTCAAGATTATAAATACCACATAAATCATAAAAAATAATTATAAAACACCTTCCAATATATAAATCATCATGATACATCCAAACAATAACAAAACAAGATCAAACAACCTTTTCAAGTCACTTGTAGAACACATTCAATCACACAATCAACTTTGGAGCACATTATCTTTTACTGTATAAATAATCAAACCTCCTAATCACATTAGATGGATGAATCATGGAGTCATATTCAAATTTTATTTCTAATTCATCTTTAAATTTATCTTGAATCAAAATTTTTGGCACAAACACTAAGAACTAGTTTTTCTATTATTAATTTTCAAATGCCAATAGTCACAGTTAAACCTTGAACACTATGTTATCATCTCATGTCCTCACTACTTAGATTAATCACGTACCATCAATATTATTGTAAGGATATTGGTTTTTAATAATGTTAAATATCTATCACTTTTATCTCATTGACTCAATACTCACCATTGATCTTTATTTATACAAACACTTGCTTGTCATTAGATTTTAGAAGAAGCATGATCTTTACCTTAGATTTATGTTAAAAATAAAACACTTGTCCTCATATCACTTCTTCTTGACACTTTAAAAAAAACATGATCCATTGATATTTTTTTAATGAGCTTGGTCTTTACCTATTTTAAGCATCAAACACTATGACCCATTTAACTTACTATGCACTGTAGATCTAGATGTATGAACTCCCACAAAATGTTAGATCTCCATCTGGTCCTGATCTTCAGCATCATGAAAAAATGACTAAGTATAGGGACCAATAAAATCTTCTTAGAATTATAAATTTTCAAATATAAATATTTTACCTCACTTACTTGCATGTTCTCGACTTTGAACCATAGAAACTAGGCAAAATACTAAACAAACCCATATGACCATTTCCTCTTGAAATGTTCATGCATGCGAGATATGCCATCACCAAAAATACTTAGATATTTATTGTACTTATAAAAATAATGTATTTTAGCTTATATTTATTTCACATCATTTATCTTTGATGTGATGAAATGTGGACTGATAGATCTTCTTTACAAATTTGGCTAAGTGTTGAAACTTAGTGCACTTCTATCTGAGGGACCAACTTTACACCCACATATATTTTGTTACACTAAATAGCATGATCTTAAATTTGGATCATACACTATCCTTACATAAGATAATCCAACCATATATCAATCTACTCCTAACCCTCACACATGTGAGATATAATGACATTAAAATGCCTCCTTAGATTTATTTGTCACAGACCTAATTATGGCTAGATGAACATAATGAAGAACCAGAATAATTCCACTCATGCGCACAAGCACTGAAATCATCCTTGACCTTTTATAGGACCAATTTCACATCCTAAAATCACCATACTCATCCCTGAACATATCTAACCATGTCAAAACTAAAGATCAATAAGGCCTTCTTCAAGCATACTAGGACAAACACATTTCACACTTTGTCATTATCACTTAGACTATCAAGGCACTTCATCCACTCACCTGGACACATCCATAACATCACCATGACATCATTGAAATCGATCAAATAATATCCACCTTTTTCATTTATGTTAATAACCATCATATAGTAATATAAAGCTCACCTTCAATCTCTCTCTTCAAGCACTCCCATAATAAGAACTTTCTCCCCTTTTGACATAATGACCAAGTGGGCACCAACTGATCCTGAGGACCTGAAAAGACTACCAACAGGAGAATATCATCTTATAAAGATAAATAACTATTTTATATAATATATAATTATGTCGTTATATTGTACTAGAGATATCTTTTAATATGAATAGATTTTGGGTTCTACATAAGTTGCACATGAAGAGTATGGTAATAATTTGGATCTATTCCCTATTTATTAGATTGGAGAGAATTTAAAATTATAAAATTTTGAATAATGTATGTGTATTATTGATATATTTTTTATTTAGACTATAGATAAGTCCAAATTATCTAAAATAGTCCCTGATGGTACAAACTACCCCTTACTTTGAGCTTACCTCTTCTTGCCTTGACAATATCCTCTTACTACATGCCAACACTCTTTAACTAAGCACTGTAACCAATGAAAAAATAACACAAAAAACATTTAAATTTGATGGAACTCATCGATAAACATATAAGAGGGACTCCCCCTAAGATATTTGAACCATTACGCCTCTTGATCATCTTCAGATCTCCACAAACCATGAAGAATCATCTACAAGCTTACTAGCCTTCTCTCTTAAGCCACCTCAAGGATCATCAACAAAAATTCATGACACTCAAAAAATAGGAAACATGTTTTAAACCAGCCTAATAACTAACCTTAAAACATACATGACTTTCTCTTTTGGATAAACTAAGTACAAACATCAAATCTTCATACTAGGCCTATCTAGACTCTTTGTAGCCATACCTGGAACTTGCATATCCCACAAATTTTATTAGACACATATTCAGGACCTAAAAATTCATATCTAGATCAATCTCATATTACCCTTCAAGCACACCAATTTAAAACACCTAGATCATCCTCTGAAATATACTTTCTTCACAAACCAACTTGCCAATTAGGCCTTCATCTTGACAAAAACATAAATAAATTGAAAACCACAAACCTTCAAATCTATGTCAAGATTGATTTGACAACCCATTTGACACATTTATCCTATCGATAAGCCTCAGACCTCAAATCATAATGTAGACCACTTTTTTATCATAGCCCAAAACCCTAAAGACTTAAATCAAATAAGGTCAACAAACCTCCTTCTAGTCAATGCATACCTCTAAAACTTCTTGCACACATAGAGACACCCATCACACACTTTTGGATCAAGATTTGAGCTTTCATACCTTTGGGAACCCATACATATTATAACCCATTTTTGGCCTACTTGCCCTTAAGGCAAAACTAAGAAAATTGAGAGTACTCAAAAATATTCAATTTAACTTCAACATACCTTTATACCAAAAAAACCACATGGAACACATAAAAAATAAGTGCATAGAAATTTATAATCACCAAAATCTTCTTGACATTTCATCAATCTTATTATGCCACTTGGAAACAACCATTCTTACCCTGAAGACACTTCTCATCACAACACTTCTCCCATCTTGACATGCACCAATCTAAAATTGAACTTATCCGATCCTTGAACCTAAAAATCTACTCATAAAGCTTAGAAATCTCCCCCTTAACTCTGTACTAATTTAAATTTTTTGATCTAGAGAAAACACACTTACTTTCACACTTGGAAATCTCCATATTCTGATTATAAACCTTATATACATAGTTTCATTCTTCATCATGTTGACCAACTAGATCATCCTTCAAATCACTAGACTTATTTATGTCCTTTCACAATAAGCCAACACATATTATCATGACATTTTTTATCCTTGAACAACAACCAAATCTCAATTGGTATCCACCATGCTTACTCTTGCTAACAACTATCTCTTTGAAGCCTAGATACCCCCCCCCCCTTGACATGGAGAGACTAAAAGTCCCAAAACTCTAGAGATTCCCATATCTCCATACCCTTTTCTGTCTTGAAATCCTACCTCATTATTCAATTGATTTTTAATGGATGCTTTACTTCAAATTTATTAACAAATGCTGACAACATAAACTCTTTACTTTCCTTCATTTATAATCCTTTTTCCACCTTAGAAAATAATCCATCAAGACTCTTAGACTCAACATGGTTAGTCTCCTTAGTCTTTACTGCCTCAATTCTCCATACCATAGTTTGAATTTTCTTATCTTCTGCATCCATCTTACCTACTTGATCCTTGAGCTTATCCTAATTTGCAACATAGCCTTCTAGATTAACTTTATCATCCTTATGACTAGAAGAATTGGCAATGATTACCTTTGGTTTCCATACCTAAGTTCATCCTTTTTCAGACCTTATAGGAGCTTTATATCCTTTGACATACTTTGAATACATCATAACACCATTTTGATAGAATCTAGAAATATGTCTACTCTTATGACAAATAAAATAAATAACATCATTCATACCTCTTGATAGATTTGAATTGTGATCAATCTTTAACCAAAAACTCCTTATACCATAGCTCCATGAATGTCTATACTTGACTGACTTATTTCTATATTCCTTATCTCTTTGAATATAATTATTACATGTACAACAATGACCATGAAATAAAATAGCATATGTTGAAGCATTTGGTTGTCTAACAAACATTCTTGTATTGATTTCAAAACTTGCATTCTTCTTGACTTACTCAGACTTCTCATGATCCTTTATTAGTTTGATCAACTTGTCTATGAGTTGTTCATGCTCATTTTTAAAAAAAATTATCTTAGTTTTCATCTCATCAAGCTCATCTTGTTTTAAACTAATTTTGACATTTACTTCTTCTAACTGAGTCTTAGGATGTTTGCATTCTTCTTCTCTTGTCTTCAAATTTGTATTAGCTACCCCTAACTTATCCTTGAGATTACTGATCTATTTTTCATCTTCTTTGACTTATTTTGATTCCTTTTTTTCTTGTTTAGGCTTCCATATCTTGATTATGAATTTTTAATACTCATCTTTTAGGGAAACTAGATCAGTATTCATTTAAACATATTCATCTCCTTTAGCTCTCATGCTTGAACATGTAGACTCTAACTAAATTTTAAGAACTTGGATAGTCTCATTATCCCTCTTAACTTATTTAACCAACTCATCCTTCATTATACATGCTTTCTCTTTAATATCACTAATTTATCCTTCAATACTTTTTACCATTGATCTTAGTTCAAGATTTTCCTTCAACTGCTAGGCTATCTTGTGTTACTTAGGATCTCCTTCAAGATGTTAAGCTTCCTCCAAAATACCAGATCTAATACTAATTATTGAATGTAGCTACTGAGAGTGGGGGTGAATCCATATAAAAAAATTCACATTTAATTCCAAAACCATTCCATCATTTATCAACTTGATCTAGAAACATAAACATGAAATCATATACATTTAAATCATGAACAAGAGCATACATCACATCAACACAACATCTATGTGGGAGTGTAATATCCCCTTTCTTAGGGTCTCCTTTTTTTTAACAAAGCTCTGATACCACTATAATATCCCCTATCCAATAGGGAATATAGAAAGACAAAAGCTCTGATACCACTGTAATATCCCCAAGCAATAGGGATTGTAGAAAGACAAAAGCCCTGAATTGCTTTTCTGAATATTCTAATTTTTCGTATGATATAAGAACAAATTGTGATTTTTGAAAAATATATTCAAATAGATAAATAAATCATAGTATAATCTCTTATTTATTCAATCAGATGATTACAATAGATGTCCAATGTCATGCATATAAAAGAATATTCAAATACGGTCTTAATAACCTGAGTATTCCACAAACTAGGAATAAATCTTGAATCTGGTACGTCTCAGCCTGTTGTGTTAAAAACATAGTCACCATCATCGATCGATATACTACCGACATCAGTCTTTGTCGATCGGTTGCTCTGTCGATGTCAGCCTTCAGTCGGCCGATGCCGGTTCTTGTGTTCCCTGCGGCGCTATTCGGCTAGCTGATGATGTGTACAAAATTGTACGAATTGGTACAAATTCCATATAGAAGCAAGAAAATATGCTACAGCCTATATGCTATACTCAGATCTAAATAAATATAGCCTAATATGGAAGATCTTGATTTTGAACAATTACTCAAACAAAACCTAATGAAATAAATACCTAAAATACCTGTGATAACTTCTATGTGAAGTTATCTCTCAACCCTGTAAATCTCTGTGATAACTTCTGTATGAAGCTATCTCTCAATTTTGAAATAAATCAATTGATCTCTCACAACCTCTGAATCACACACACTGAAGAGTGGACATTCTCCAATGCAAGTGGAATCCTAGAACCCTTGGCTCAGTCTTCACAGAAGAATTCTTAGCAATAATCAATATCAATATTCAATGGATAATTCCAACTCTCTCCCCATGAGAAACACTTATACCCTCAAAAATATGTGCTTGCCCTAATTAGGGTTTCTTAAATTAGAATTAGGGTTTCTTAATTAAAATTAGGCCAAATAATTAATATTTGATTAAATCAATCAAATATTAATATCTCCCTCAATACATATCAGATCCTCGAACTGACTGAAGCTGGTGAATCAGGGAGTGATTATGCACATGACCATACTAAAATAAGGGCACTCTATTGCATGTCAAATATCTCTAAATAATAGGAGCTTAGGCCAAATGTGTTTGAAAGAGTCTGAATGAAAGCCAATTGTAGAAATTCTTCTAATCGAAGCCAAGCCAAGCTCCATTAAGACCCTCTATCCATCCTATCAGCCTACGAGGGTCACATAATAGGCTAACCATCAACTCAAAACATGTCAACTAAAAATCGGACATGACAATCCACCCCTCCTAAAATTGCTTGCCCTCAAGCAATCGCTAAATGATAAACCAATCAATCCACCTGGATCCCAAACATAGTCATGATGTCCACCGCTATCAATCAATACAAACTCCATGCCATGTCCATCATAACTCTCATCTAATGGTGTCATATCATCCCTAGTACTAAGATAAGAATCCCAACATCTAATCCATAAATGAAAATTAGTTGGCAACTCAACTAAACTACTTACCTGAATAATATTTGAATCTAAAATGTCAATGCTAGACATACTCATATCATCATCAACATGTGGCCTGACTGTAACAAAAAGCTAAGTCCCTACCACATGTGATAACTCCTTAATTGAACTCACCTCAAGACAAAGCTCATCCTCATATCTCTCTTGTGTTGGTGCTAATGTGCACTCGGTAGCACACTCTATCATGTCATGTCGTATGAGCATCTCCATCTGATGAAAAAACATATGTTTGAAGCTGCTACCCCATATTGCCTTAAGAATATGTGTTTTCCCATCAACATCAAAACAAACCTCCATGTCCTTGAGATGAAGAGTAACTTCCTCAAATGAATGAATCCACTTCATACCCAAGACTAAGTCTATATCCCCCATGTCTACCACATAATAATCAGCATTGAACTCATAGTTGTTCAAGCGCAATGGGAGGTCTCTAATCATCTACTCACACCTAAGAGTGTGATCGTCGGCCACCTTAACTCTGATGCCCTCAAAATCTTTGGTAGTGAGTCCACGCTTCTATACAAATATAAAATCTATGAAATTATGTGTGGCTCCTGTATCAAGAAGGGTGATGACCTTCTACCCTGCCAAAACTCCACGGAGTCTGAATGACTCATCCAACTAAATGCTAGATAGGCGTGCCTCCTGTATGTGAAGCTCTAACTCTACCTCTGCCTTAGGCTTTGAAGCCTCTACCTCTGACCCCTCAAAACTATTCTGCTATTTGGAATCCTCTGAATCTGAATCCTCATAATAAGCCCACATCACGCGATTGGCCTTGCCCTTAGGCCTCAAAGGACAATCGTGATTGGCATCATAGGGACCTTTGCAGTAGAATCAAAGCTTCTTCCTATGTAGATCGTTAAGTGCCTCACAATCCAAAGGTGGTGCTACTAGATTGGCCTTTGAATCATTCTTTACACCTCATTTATCTATGTTAAAATCCAGTCTCTCTCTATCTCCGTTGGAGCACTTATGGTCTCTAGATGAAGTACCTCTAGAGGTAAATTTACTGGATGGGGCTGCCATCTCCATAATTTGCACCTTATTCATAGCTTCTTATAATGAAGGAGGATCAAAGGATTTGATCCAACCTCTCAATGGTTATGTCAATCCCTCCATGAAGAGAACTACCAATCTACGATCTGAAATGTTTGGTACCATGACTGCCAATCGCTGAAACTCACTAATGAAGGACTCCAAGTTGCTTGTTTGTTTCAACTATGCCAGATCTTGAAAGTAAACTTCAATATATTTCCTATCAAACCTCTCAACCAACCTATCCACAAAGTCCTAGTACTCAGTCACCTGGTTATGCTGAAGTGTTACCATACCATGGTACCACCAATCATGTGCTACTCCATCCAAGTGCAAAGTGGCATATTTGATGGCATCTATCTCTGTCATTGGCCTCAATACCAAGAATGTGTCAAGCTTATGAACCCAAGCTTGTGCTATCATCTTTCCACTACCATCAAAAGTAGTCAAAAAAAGCTTTCCAGTAGCCTTCTTTAGCTCACTGAGTTGACCTCTAAGCCTCATGTCCTGTCTGACTGATCTGTAGTGCTCTCTCCTCAAATTAACAAAATGGTCAAAGGACATCATCTCCCTTACCTCAGGTGATAATAAGTCCCACTCATCATTTTCAGCCATGAGAGCATCTACAAATACAGAATCTCCTGCCGCCTCCTCTGCTGGAACCTCTAGTTCCTCTTAAACAAACATAGGACATGTAGGTCTATCAATAGTTCTGGAATGGGTCCACTATGGTCTCTGATTGATAGTAGCACTTCTATTATCTACTTGTTCCCCATTCTGTCTAACAGGTGGGTTCATCCTCTCTACCATAGTAGTGAGTGCCTGTAGTGCCTGTGTCATCTCATGGAAGACTTCTCTGTTATCTTGATCATTATTATGTTTGTGGCCCTTTAGTGGGCTACCCTCCTGCGTGTCACTCATGGTGATTGGTCACTGTTCTAATACTTGGGTACCTTCAAGCAAGGCTCTACTACACGTGTTGTACCTTTCTGGTCCCAACTCTTGTGGTTGCATGAGATTGCTAAACCCTCAGGATGGTAGGAATTTAGCTCTGATTTACCCAACAGGATGGCAAGAATTTGGCTCTGATCTACCCAATAGGATGGCAGGAATTTGGCTCTGATACCACTATAATATCCCCTTTCTTAGGGTCTCCTTTTTTAACAAAGCTCTGATACCACTGTAATATCCCCTGTCCAATAGGGAATATAGAAAGACAAAAGCTCTGATACCACTGTAATATCCCCAACCAATAGGGATTGTAGAAAGACAAAAGCCCTGAATTGCTTTTCTGAATATTCTAATTTTTTGTATGATATAAGAACAAATTGCGATTTTTGCAAAATATATTCAAATAGATAAATAAATCATAGTATAATCTCTTATTTATTCACTCAGATGATTACAATAGATGTCCAATGTCATGCATATAAAATAATATTCAAATACAGTCTTAATAACCTGAGTATTCCACAAACTAGGAATAAATCTTGAATCTGGTATGTCTCAACCTGTTGTGTTCAAAACACAGTCACCGTCGTCGATCGATATACTACTAATGTTAGTCTCTATTGGTTAGCTGCTTTGCTGATGTCACTCTTCAGTCGACCGATGTCGGTCACTGGGATGCCGATGTCGGTTCCAGTGTTCCTTGTGGCACTGTCCGGCTAGTTGCTGATGTGTATGAAATTATACGGATCGGTATGAATTCCATACAAAAGCAAGAAAATATGCTACGGCCTATATGTTGTACTCCAAATTTGAAGAAATATAGCCTAATACAAAAGATCTTGATTCTAAATAATTACACAAACAAAACCTAATGAAATAAATACCTGAAATACCTGTGATAACTTCTATGTGAAGTTATCTCTCAACCCTATAAATCTCTGTGATAACTTCTGTATGAAGTTATCTCTCAATTTGGCAATAAATCAACTGATCTCTCACAACCTCTGAATCACACACACTGAAGAATGGACGTTCTCCAATGCAAATGGAATCCTAGAATCCTTGGCTCAGTCTTCACAGAAGAATTCTTAGCAATAATCAATATCAATATTCAATGGATAATTCCAACTCTCTCCCCATGAGAAACCCTTATACCCTCAAAAATATGTGCTTGCCCTAATTAGGGTTTCTTAAATTAGAATTAGGGTTTCTTAATTAAAATTAGGCCAAATAATTAATATTTGATTAAATCAATCAAAAATTAATATCTCCCTCAATACATATCGGATCCTCGAACCGACTGAAGCTGGTGAATCAGGGAGTGATTTTGCACATGACCATACTAAAATAAGGGTGCTCTTTTGCATGTCAAATGTCTCTAAATTATAGGAGCTTAGGCCAAATGTGTCTGAAAGAGCCCGAATGAAATCCAACTATAGAAATTATGCTAATCAAAGCCAAGCCAAGCTCCATCAAGACCCTCTATCCATCCTATCATCCTACGAGGGTTGCATAATAGGCTAACCATCAACTCAGAACATGTCAACTGAAAAGGGGACATGATAGGGAGACCCTCTTGGGCGATAAAACCCACTAAAACTTGTAAGATGGAATACAATCCTATAATGACAAGATATAATTTAGACTAGCTACAACTAATCAAGGAACTACCATCCTTTATTTTAGAGAGATTGCAATCCCACAAGGAGTTATTCCACCTATCTCGTTGAGTAGCCATAGTAACTATAACTTTAGAAATTTTTACCTTACAAGGAGGATATAACCTGCTAGATGTTGAGTAGACACAATAACACCTAATAATATAAAATCTTATAAAAATTGATTACCTATCAATCTAATGGAGATACAAATTATATCAGCTCTCTTCAACTTTGCACATTCAGTGCATCAAAAGCCACCTTTTAGATCACTCTTCACTCCTTAGCAACAAGCATAATATTTAACTTAGCTTTACAATAAACATTGAACACTTGTCCTCATCTCGTTCTTTCCTAACACATTAGAACAAACAAGCTCTATTGATCCTTTTTAAGTAGCTTGGTCTTTACCCAGTTTAAGCATCAAACACTTTGACCCATTTGACTTACTATGTACCATAGATCTAGATGTATGAACTCCCATAACCATTGGATCTCCATTTGGTCCTAATATTTAACATCATGCAAAAATTAATAATTATGGGGACCATTTCAATTTGACTAGAAAGATAACTTTTCACAAATAAATATTTTACCTTGCTTACTCACATGTTCTCAAATTTGAACCATAGAAACTAGGCAATATACTGAACAAACCCATATGACCATTTCCTCCTAAAATGTTCATGCATGTAAGATATTACATCACCAAAAATACTTATTCAACTCTTTCTTTTACTTAGATAAATAATGTATTTGACTTTAGATTCATTTTATGCCATCAATATTCGATATGGTGAAATGTAGACTGTTAGAGCTTCTTTACAAATTTGGTTGTGTTGAAACTTAGTGCACTTCTATTTAAGGAACCAAATTTGCACCCACATATATTTTGTTGTGTTAAATCAAATAATCTAAAATTTGGACCATATGATATCCTTACGTAGGAGAATCTAACTATATATTAATCTGCTCCTAGAACCCTCACACGTGTGAGATATAATGACATTAAAATACCTCTTTAGATTTATCTATCATAGAGCCAATTATGTCTAGATGAACATAATGAAGAACCGTAAGAATTCCACTTGTGCATAAAATCACTCCAATCATCCTTGACCTATAATAGGACCTTTTTCACATCCTCAACTCGCCATACTCATCCTTGAACATCTCTAACCATGCCAAAACTAAAGATCAACCAATCCTCCTTCAAGCATACTAGGACAAGCACATTGCACACTTTGTCATTGTCATTTAGACTATCAAGGCACTTCATCCACTCACCTGGACACCTCCGTGACATCATTGAAATTTTTTGAATAGCTACATGTAACAATGCATGAATCATATGTAGATTAATTTTAAGATATTCATTTAGTTCCCATTGATCTATATCATCAAATCTAGAATAAAAATCAATATAATCATTTCCATTATGAGCATGGACACATTCATTATATTTTCCATTATGGACGTGAAAATAAGATATAATAAAAATATAAATTTAATACCTCTAGTAAGAAATATGCAACCCTAAGGGAGAAATACCTAGAATTTATCACACTCAAAACAAAGATTGGGTTGAAGAGAATGTTTTATTTATTTTTTTACTAATACAATATAAGTAAGATGAAAGTATTAAAATATAAACTATGAAAATAGGGAATGTGACATATAAATATAAATTTAAAATATAGTTTGATATTACACTTACTATGCTTATAATTGAAAATACAAGATGGAAGAGATTGCACTTAACTGATTTTATGATTTATACTTCTCACTACTTGCATTTTGGTACTTAAAATGTCTCTATATTAGCTTTACGATTGTCTGGATTAGGAAATAGGACCTCAAAACCTACCAAAACATTGTCATCAAAGTTTAAACCTTTGTGACAATTCATACTATCCTCTATCTATCAACACTACCCTTATTGATTTTTTCTAGTTTATTCTACCTCATAGTGTTGCACCTTTATTTTCCATATTTTTTTTGTATTTTTTAATCCTTGGTCTTACACAAAAATATATAATTTTATTCTCCTTGATTGAAAACCTAAATTTACTTTCCACACAAGATTTACTTGAAAAAAAGGGTTATAAATATGATTGAATAGGCCCAATCACTCTTCCCTGAGTGACTGAGAGTTTTCTACATTCAAATCCTCTACAGAGAGATCAAACATGTATTTTTCCCACCTATATGTGTATGTTCACCATCATGATCATTATAGAATGTGATTAAATTATTGTCATTCAAAAATTAAAAACATGTATCTTTAACCTTATATTATTATTCATATATGGATCTAGGTGTGATCTTTTTAGGGGTTTTAGGATGTGTATGTTTTTGTAATAATTTGTCGAGAGAGTACCAATGAATTTTTAAATTTTTTTTACAAGTAGAGAGTGAATGACCAAATATTTTCCAAGTGAATAATACCTTATACTTGATTTGTATTAATATATGACTTTTTGGATATTTCTCCACATAACTAACATATCAAACATGTTTGTGCTGAAAAAATGGAGATGTTTAAATTCAAAACGTATCCATATAATAATACATAGATATTGGGTTGAATCATAACACTGTGTCCCACTTTTTGGTACAAAGGGGACAATAAAAAATGAGAATATGAACATTTCTTAATTTGTATAGGCAATAGTGACTTAACTGTATAATATGTGAAAACATTGTGAACTAATGAAATATTACATTTTAAGTGTAGTTTGCATTTATTATCATTATTTTTAAATAAAAATATAAAATATATTTTGAATACCTAAATACAAAGTGTGTATGTTTCATATACACAAACCTTTATCAATTTCTTGATTTATTCTCATAATCAATTTTTTAAAACATAATATTTTCTGAAGATTTCTTGAAAAGATCTCCTAGGAATATGGGCATAGTGTAATATCATTTTTTAATAATTTTTTGATGAAAAAATAATTTTATTTTATTTTTTTATGATTAGGGTGGGTGGGTAATATCAACATATGTTACTTATCTTTGTGATATATATCAAAATAGACTTTTTTTTTTTCCACCAATGGAATAAGGACATTGAAATCAAGTGTAGTGATATTTTTCATAAAAATTGGCCATAATTTTTTATTTTTTCCAGCACCTCAAACATATCATAATTTATTTTATAAATATGTATATCTTACTAAATAAATCAAAATAAATATTAAATATTATTAAAATTTTAAAAAAATGTTATTATAAATATCATAAATAAACCTATTTATATGTAGAGCCACATATTTTTATTTTATTTTTTCACCTTAATGTGTGGCATCCAATGGAAATTTCAAGCCAATAGTAGCTTTACAATTAAATGCATGAGGATTTGATGCCACATGGGGTTAGAATGAAGGAGGTTCAAATGTACCCCCTTGTTCTAACCCCCTCAAAATACATCATTTTAAGTGGCTAATTTATTGAAATTAAATACATGCATAGTGTAATAATTTAAAACCCTTCATTTAAATCCCCTTTATTCTAATGCCCTTGTTCTAAAACCATACAAAAAGTATACATCGGTGTTAGAATGAAGGCGGGTAGAATAAAGGGCATTATAACAAACCCCTCTTTTCATTTTTGGATTTGTCTGCTAAGTGGGAATCATTTATGTGATTTAACCCCACTTTCAAAGAATAATATTATGTGAGAATAAACAGACAAAAATACTCAAAAATAAATCTTAAAAAATACTTAACAATTTTTTAATTTTTTTGAAAAATGTATATGCACTACATCTTTGTATATATAAGCTAAAATAAATATGTTTGATTAATGTAAAATCAATATATTTTGAGGGGAGATTAGAAGTGTACGTGACCTATTAATATAAAAAATTGGGACACACTATTATGCTTTTACCCTCTGAGATAGAGGCAAACATCTACAGTAAAATGTAAGAATTATACTATTGTCAGTACTGTCTAAAGAGGGAAAATTAGCAGTTTGGAGTATGGCAACAATATTCCTATGATTATAAAGTGTTCTTGCATATACTATGCATATTATTAATATGTATGATATTAAATTAGAATAGAAAAGATAATAGATAGGTGTTAGCATATTATTATAAATACCTTAGTTTAATGACTAAGGTATATTATCTATACACCTTATTAGTGTGGTTTTCACCACTTGGGTAAATAGGTTGGTTTGACAACCCTAGCTATTTTATGCTACCTAATATTTATGGTTCTACTCACCTCCTTATTTCTTAGGTGTTTCTTTTATGCCTATATAATATGCTTCTATAGATTATTAATGTACGTTGGTTAAGACAATTTCTCAATCCCTTTTTTAATTATAATATGGTATCAGAGCTTGCAGTGTAGAAAGATTGGGAGCGAACCTGTGGAGAAAAATAGGATAGGTCTTTTTAGGGAAGAGTGTGAAGAACTTGGTGGAGAGATGAGATAAGGAAAAATATCATTTTTTCTTTTTTAACCAGCTAGAAAGCCATTACTAAGGGAAAACACAATAGAATGTCTGTGAGGACAAGAAAAAAGTGGAAGGAAGCAAAATCAAAGACTCCCAACCTTTATTTTTTCCTTACTTTCTCCACATAGATTTATGTCATAGGACACTATTTAGTTTGGAGGAAAATCCCAAAAATTCATTTGAGCACTATTTTCAATTATTCTTGTTTTTATAAAATTATCTGGTCTAAAAGAAGATCACAACAACTGACAGAGTTGAATTTGGTTGAGAATTGGGTCTAGAAACAACATCTAAATTTTTTTGGTTGGTAAATTTTGTATGGTTTAGGGAGGATACCATATTTTCATTCAGGCATTATTTTGGGTATGTGAGGGGTCTAAAAATTTCTCTATTTTGAGAGAGGATCATAAGAGCTCACAAAATTTAGTGTGGATGAATATTGGCTTCAGAATCTGCTTTAGATGTTTAGGTGATTCTAATTAGTCCAAAAATTTATCTAAGGTTATATACTAAATTTTTGGAATTCATTATTTATTTTAATTTTTTGATTTTTTAAATTGAAATAAATTCAAAACTTTTGCATATAAGGGGTATTGGGGACCTACGGGTGATTAATTATCATGAAAGGGTCTAGAAACTTGAAAATCTCACCATTTTCTAATATTTTTATATATATGTTAACAAAGAAGGAATTTTTGAAATTAGAGTTATATTTATTTTGATTTAGTTGTTTTCATCAGTTTTTTAGTTGAAAATTTTAGAATTTCCCAAATGGTGTTGAGTTTTTTGCTAAAAATTGGATGTATTGACCCATTTGTAATTTTAATCCATAGGTAGGAGCAATTTTATGTGAGATCATTATAGCTTTTCTAATACATTCATTTTTTTGTAAAAACTAGGTTAAAATGGCTAGTTTATAACACCTCTTATTGCTAGATTCACAAAAACTAATAGGCAAGAATTTTAATTTGTGAAGTCGTAAGGTTTTGATGATATGTGAATATCAAAATCTTGATCAAATAGTGTTCGATAAATATAAATAACCTACCACTGATACTAATGACTATAATAACATCATTATGATGCTCTTATGTTGTTAAAACTATTAGTAGTAGATGATGTAATCTTAGAGGTCATAAATATGACCGGTGCATCAGCTTTGTGGAGCATTGTTATTTTTAAATATTACACTTCTGAAGTTGGTAGGGTATTATTTTTTAATAATTCATTATTTTCCACTAAGATGTAGTAAGGTGGCTCCATTTCTAAATTTTTTGGAGATCAAGAACATCAGTGATCAATTGAAGGATATGCAAAAGCATGTTGATGAGTAATATTTGATTGATTTGTTAAGTAGTACCTTCCACCTTCATTTGTGTCATTTGTGTAGTACTTGCACATGATTTCTGAAATGCAAACTTTGGACTTTGAAAATTTGTCCACAATACTATTATAAAAGGAGAGATAATAAGAACACATAGTTTTGTATACATCTACTTCCATAGAGAGTGCATTCTTCATCAAGGAGAAGGGTAAAAAATTTGGTAAAACTACTAGTTGTCCAATAGAAAATTCATAAGTGGTTCTAATAAGATATCTAAGTGAAAACATTTTTACTAGAAATAACCTGGTCACCTTAAGAAAGATTACAAGAAAAGACAATAGGATATGGCTAACCTTAGAAATAAATCTCATTTTGCTAATGTAACTAAAGGTGAAGGTGAGGAAACATCACCTATTTTTTATTTCATAACCTCGAGTGGTATTTCTATGGAAGATCAGGGTTGGTACTTTGATTCAGGGGCATCTCACCATTATACATGCCATAAGGACTAGCATATGGATTTTATTAAAAATAATAGTAGTAATGAATCTATATCTTTAGGAGATGGTAGATCTCATTTTATGAAGGGATATGGTAATGTTCAGTCATTTTCAATGGTACTATTTGGTATACATTTAAGAATGTTAGGTATGTTTTAGAAATGAACAAAAATTTACTTTTGATTAGTTAAATCATAAAGAACTCTAATTTTTTTGTAAAGTTCTAAGGATAATAATGTTTAGTCACTACCAGAGGTAACATGATTATTGTTAGTGTGATTGGGGAAAAAGGCATGTATAAGCTTATAGTTCCAAAGATGGCAAAGGAAAGTGCACTTGTAGTGGTTGATAACACAATTCACTATGGCAAGAAAGGTATGGGAATTTAAATTTATAGTATTTGAATACATTGAGTAAGGCTAATATGGTTAATGGAATTCCTTCTATTCAAGACAACCATCATGTATGTATTGGATGTTAGTTAGGGAAGTAAGTTAGACATTAATTTGATGTTGGTAAAGTTTGGAGAGCTAAGAAAGTGTCAGACCTAATTCATGTAGATTTTCATGGTCTATTATTGACACCTACCCCGTTTGGATCCCATTATTTTCTATTTTTAGTTGATCTCTTTTCTAGGAAAAAGTGGGTATACTTTCTAGAAAAGAAATTTGATTATTTTTCTAACATCATTTATTGGAAATTTATGGTTGAAAAACAAGCAATATTACCAATGAAATCACTTACAATGGATAATATGGGTGAGTTCACCTCAAAATAGTTTAATGAATTTTATTCCATTGAAGGCATATACAAAAAATATACTACCACTTACTCTATTCATCAAAATGGAGTTGTGGGCATAATAAGATAGTGATGGACATGGATCACTGTATGGTCTAACAAAAAAATGCCCCATATAATTATTGGTAAGAAGCAATGAATACATTAGCGTACATCCTCAACAAAATCCCTATAAAATCATTAGACAATAAGACTCCAGAGGAGTCTTGGTCAAGTCAAACTCTAGATGTAAGTGAATTTAACCTTTTTGGTTGTGTATCTTTTACAGTTATTCCTAGTCAAAAGAGAAGTAACTTGGATGTAAAAAAAACATAATACATGTTTTTTGGATACAATGATAATTACAAGGACTACTTATTACTTGACATCTATACTAACAAAGTTATGGTAAATAGAGATTTCATAGTAAATGAACCGATGCCATACTTCCTAATAATCAGTATAATTTAAGATATTGAGTCATTATTTCCTTCTAATTATTCTTTTATATGTTATGATGTGAAATTTGATTAGGATTATATTTCATCATTAGAATCACATTCTAGGAAGGTAATTTTTGTAGGTCATTTTGAAGTTTCAATAGAAAAACTAAAGAAGCTAAATTGGTACTCTACCATAATAGACTCACTAAAGAGGGAGACTTGTCATAAGGTGTGGAAGGAAGAAGATTGAGATCAGGAAATCAATTTGGTAATAGAGGTGAGCATGAAAATTTTAATCTAACAACTATTATTTCACAATCATTTGATCTTAATTATTTTTCATATGCTAAAAGGAAGCCTAAGTGGGAATCAACCATGCAATTGAAATATGATTCCTTGATGAAAAACAAGACTTGGGAGCTAAAAATGCTACCACCAAGAAATAAATCCATTACTTATAAATGGATTTACAATGTAATATGTAAAATAGATATTTTTTTTGGACAAATAAAAAGTTAGACTTGTTGAAAATGGTTATGCATAAGAGGAAGGGGTTGATTATGAGGAGACTTTTGCTCCTACTACAAAGATGGTAACTTTTTGGTTAATTATTGCTAATGCTACCTAGTTTGGATGGTAGGTGCACAAAATGGATGTCAAGAGTGCCTTATTGAATGGATATATAAAGGAAGAAGTCTACATGTTTTAACCATAGGGTTTTTAGATTCTTGGTAAGGAACATCTTGTTTGTAGGTTGATCAAGTCCTTGTATGGACTTATGTAGGCTCCTTGAGCATGGTATATCAAAATTGATTCTTACCTTAGAGAGTCTAGTTTCAAGAAAGTATAATATTGAGCCAACTTTATATGTAAAGGTGTAAGGTGATGATATATTAATTCTCATTATTTTGGACACCTTGTTTTGGTCATAATTGTGATTCAATTGGACTTCAGATTAGTTTCTACCAAGTAGTGCAAATTAAATGTAGGAATCATTGAATGTCCCAATTTCATCTGCACATCACACATTAGTGTTTAGAATAGTGTTGAGGCATCCCTATTCGGGGTATTATTGTTTTTAATATTAATTTTTTTAGGGATGTGTGGTTATTCTATATCAACATTATCTCCAAAAATTTTAAAACATAATATATCTTATGATTTATCGGCAAATTACTAACCATTATTTTTTGTTGTTTTTGGTTTTTTTATATGATTAAAAAAGAACAATTGATAAAAAGATCATAAATTTTATTTTATTCACTCTTTAAATCTAAAATTTTTCACATATGTGCATATATAACCTATGAACCACCTCTTAAAATATAGTGAATAAATTATGTATATTTTAGAAGTTATGGTTAAAACATTGACATTGATTTTTATGTTTATTTGTGCTAAGTTTTGTTTTTTACATTGATTTTGTAGGTTGCCTTTTCTCTTTTGGTTCAATAAAAATTCTAATAAGTTTTTTTTATGGGTTTTCTCAAGCATAGAGAAACAATATTTTATCTGAACATTCATTCACATTTATCTTGTTTTTTTAAAAAAATTGAACAAAAAAACTTTTATTTTTTATTTCATGTTTTCACAAAGGCCAAACTTCAATCATATTTCAATTAGTAATTAAAAAGTAAAAAAAACCTTAGATTAATTATCCTAACATATTTTTCACTTTTTATTTGATCTTTGTTATTATCTAGTTTCAAATTTCATAGATTAAATTATTTGTTTATGGAAAACTAAAAACTATAGCATGTATGCTCTCCCTCCGTCCCCTTTATGGAATTCAGGTGACCAAAAGTTCTTGGTTTATTGCCTTTGTTTGTTTAATATTATCATAAATAATATTGTATATGCTCTCCCTAATCTCTAAGTTACTTGGGTGATCCATAAACAACCTGTAAAGTCTCTCCATTTTTCATTTATTTATTTTCTCACGTTTAGCTTATAGGTGGGAGTTCATCGCCTCCTCACAAGTTATTTAGGGGTGTGTTGACCTAAGGTTTCATCTCCCAGCATCATACAAAACCTGATCCATATATGGGTATATAAATTAAGGCATGTGATACTAATATTTCTAGGTGGATGAGCGATTAGCCTCTCTGATCTTAATAAAAACCTAAGTCATGTCTTGGTAAACATTAGACTCTACTAAGTGGTACATGGATGGAATTTTTATGTAAAGGAATAGACCCTTACATAGTAAGTTAATAGGTATGAATGCAATTGATATGATTTAACTCTTGTGTTAGCCACACTTAGGACCATCTAGTATGTTTTAAACTTATAGATTTTAGTCAACCCCACTTATCATAAAATTTCTTGCCAAATACGAAGTGTTCCTCACTCTAAGTTTGTGCCACATACCAATGTTTGAGAGATAGAGGGGAGAATAAAAATTATAGCTACACATTTTATTTAATTATTGGATTAACACTTAATTCCTCATAAGCATTGGTATATCAGTGTAAACTTTGGTATATGTTATACACACACATCTTAGCTACAGGGTTAAGACGAGCCATTTATCCTATTTTTATTTTATTTGATTTACATGTGTGTTTTGAGACTAAAATTTTTTGTTTATCACAAGTCAAAATGAGTCATAAAAATCACATGTTCTCATCACATTTTCATCTAAGATTTTTTATTCTACCCATCTGGTGTCACACTTTTACCTTAAACCTTTTTATCCTAAAACATTTATGTGTGTCACTTGTTTAAATGGGGCATTGTCATGCTGCCTATTTTGTCTAAAACATTTGCCTTGGATTTTTGAATCCAAAACCATTTTTATACCATTTAATTTAATGAGTGTCATTATGCTTCTCATGTTATTACAAATACATTGCCTTATTTTAAACCAAGTTATAAATCATGTGTACCTTTGGTCTAAAAATGGTGTTAGTATGTTGTTCATTTGGGTCTAGGATGTTTTCCATTTGAAAAAACATACTCTTTTAAACCAAGTTCAAAATTTGTTTTGTGAAGTTCAAATTCAAAATTCATTAGTTTACACCTTAGTCTTGCTTAATTTTGGCTTGGGTTTTTACCTCTTACTTTTGAATTATGTAATTTTGACTAATTCCTTGCTTGCTTTAAAGATCCTTTTGCCTAGACCTAGGAATTGGTTTATTCGCATTTACCTCAAGTCAATTTGTTTCCTTAAACTAAGGTCAAAAATATATTTTTAAATATGACTTTGAGCACAAGTATTTTACATTGGATCCATGCTTATCACTTGGGCTTGAATGTTTTAGTCATCGCTCTTATTTTTTAACTTGAGATTGAATTTCCTAATTAGTTTAAGTGTGTGTCTATAGTGAATGTTTTATACCAAGGTAAATTTTGTCTGAAATCAATATGCCAAGATTGAGTCAAAGTGTTTCAAACTATTTTCCTTAGAGTTAGATTAAATGCAAGTTTTTACCTTGACCTAGTTTATTTTAAAGTCTAGTTTTGTGCCTTTTTACCAAAGACCTAGTATTTCCTTAAAGTTTTAAAACCTAGTTCATACCTTTTTAAAGTCTAGCTTTGTTATTTTGACCAAAAACCTAGCACTTTTTTGTTTTAAACCTAGATTAGATTTGTTTGAAACATTTTGACAAGGCTAGGATTCAAATTTGCCTTTCATTTGACCATTTGTGTGAGAATACCTTAGAGTATTGGATATATTTAAGACTGAATTTTCCATTGATAGTTTTTTAGAAGAGATGCATTCCATGCCAAGATTAAACCATTTTTAGAAATAGATTGATTTTTCCACTGAGGCCAAGTCTCAAGACATTTTCAAAAATTGACCACTCTTTTTAGACCATGTTTTGATAGTTTTGTGAGATTTAAACCTTTATATTCATGAGATGTTAGTCATGGATTCATGTCTACTTTGATACACATGTGTTAGGACCATGTATAAAATCATAGTCAAGAATGATGCCTTTCTTCAAGACCCATAGGGAGATGATGTAGTTTCTGAGACAAATCCATATCCCCCTTACACAAATCAATATGTGGAATAAGGCCAATATCCATTAGCACAATACCTAGTTAGTACACCTCATTATCTAGGGAAGGATCAATACCATATAGATCAATACCATGCCAATGTGTTGACTATCAAATAAGTCCAAAAATAGTCTTAATATGTTACCATGCCATCAAACTATGACCCATATTTGTTTAATCATCACTTAATTAAAAATAAGGACAAGGTTTTAGTTAGGGCCATATAGGTAGAAGAAAAGTTTATGGAATATTTTCCCCATGAAAATACACCTAGTCTAGTTAGAGTTCCTCATAACATACCTTATATCAAACCCATCAAATAGGCCTCTACTAGTTACCATCAAACACTCGTGTCAATGCCAAACTAAGATCTAAATATGATTACAAAGGTAAAAGTCCCCATGGTAGACTAATTCATCCAAATGTATCAATCATATCATACTTATCTTAATCTAGCATATAATTTCATTGATATGGCCATATTAAATACCTTTCTTATAGAGAGAGATAAATTATTCAGTAGGAGTGATAATTGATTCATCAAGTCAAACTAATTTGAATGTGGACCGATTTTATCAAAGTGATTTACTAGATGACATGTTTAATGTCTCATTTATTGAGGAAGTGAATGTGGCTTCTACTTAGGACCATGAGCCAAATGCAGTGGATAACATGCAAGTGTCTCCTAATTCAAGCCAAGGAAGGTTAAATGCACCAAAAATTAATACACAATAACAAGTACCTATTACCAATACTATAAGGGGTTCACAATAATAGGGTAAAAAATTCCTATTTCCCAACCACATCAGGTTACTCCCACTCCTCAACCAACTACTTCTTCAAGTATGCAATAACAAGGGGTAAGTAATCAGGTGCTACTCAATATTTTACCTTAAAAAGTGGTGAATGTTACCCTACCTCAATATGTGATGCCTAATATTTCATGGCCACAAACAAAGGAAAATTTACCTCCTCATCAAAGGTATAACATTATGCCACCTCAAAAAGTCACAATAAATGTTCCACCATAGTAGACATATACTAAGTTACCTCAATAATCATAGATGTTGTCTAGTCAACAATGCATTCCTATTGGTCAACAATAAATTCCAAACACCTAAAAATAAATAAATTCACAACATGTCTTTGTTCAACAAAGAGGTGCCAACATCTAGTAAGTACCTATTAGGAAATAGTTTCCATTCACCCAACATGTGCCACATATTCAAAGATAGGGCCTTGGTTAATAAAAAGTACCATCTATGTAGCTGGATTTGACTAGTCAGCATCAAATTCCTATTCAAACTCAATAAGATACCTTGTAAAAGGCCACATACTTCTATCATAACCTCAATTCCCTTAGACCCAAAACCATATTTTGAATCCAAACCAAAATTTTTACCAATAATGCATGCAATATCGATAACCTAATGCCAATGTGCAAATTTATATTTTTGGTTGATTGGTCCATCAAACCAAAACTCCATAATACTTCATTCCCACACTATACCATAGTCAAGGTAACATACCTATTATTGCCTAGCCATAACAACAACCAATTGTGCCATCAAGTTTCTTAGTCCAAGAAGTACATCAAATGAAAGATGCAATTATAACCATTCATATGAGAAATTAGATTAAGAAGTTCAAATTAGATGACATATGTTCATACTGATTTAACATGGATTATCTCTAGATGCCATTTCCTCCTAGTTATGATCCACTAAAATTTGACAAGTACAAGGGTAAAGGAGACCCTAGAGAGCATTTAAAAGAGTTTTTTGTCACTTGCCATCTAGTGGCATCTACCTACTTCTTATTTTTCCATAAAATTTAGCTGGATAGGATTTGGAGTGGCTTCTTAAGTTAATAAATAACTTGGTATTTGACTTTGATGATATTTTAGATAATTTTGTAAAACATTTCTCCAACACTATCAAACTTGACATTTTGATAGTTGATTTGACTCAAGCCAAATAAAAATTTGGTGAGAGCTTTGCTAGTTACACACAATGATGGAGTGCATTTACTAGTCACTTCACCCATAATCTACCAGATAAATAATTGGCATCTATACCAAAAAGTTGCACAAAAAAATATCTTTTCACTTGGAGCTTTAGTGTGCTCACACATTCAAAGAAAGCTTTGAGAAATGTATCTAGATTTTTAAAATGTCTCATTAATAAAGGGATCAATAAGTTATCTTCTTCAAACCAAAAGTAAAGCCAAAAACAAAATTAAGGCCCAAGTCAGAGCCATAACCCAATCTAATTGCAAGCATCTACACCTACTCAGGATAATAATTTTGAAAAACCTAAGACATACAACCATAATAATAATGTTGTCAATAATAGAGTCACTAAGTCACATCATGTCCACATGGTGCAAACACCATCTAATCAACCTCTTCCACAAATGTATCCTATCCCATAAATGTAACCTACCTATCAATAATAGTCCATGCCTCAACCTAGGACATCTCCTCAAATGCTACAACCATCACCTTTACAAACCCCTCCTCTAAAATGAAGACCTAATCCTAGAGTTTTCAATGATCTTGTTGAGCCTATTTAAGTAGTGTTTCAAAAATTAGCCATTGCCTTATAATTATTTGGCTGATCCTAAAATGCTTTCCTGAGGGTATACCTTATTTAGATTGGTATAAATAGCATGAGTTCTATGAGTACCATAATTTTCATGGACATTATATTGTAATTGTTTACAATTAAAGCACCTAATTGAGAATATGCTAGAGAATAGAGAGATCTAGTCGGATAATAGAGTATATAATTCCAATTAAAACCTATGTATCTACCAGAATCCTTTTCCATAACATAATAATACCAATCAACAACAACAATAATGAATACCACAGCCATAATAACAACACCAATAATAGTAACAATAATGTCAACTATAAAATGGATGAAACCAAGGCCATAATGACCCAAATAACTAACAAAGCTATCATGTAATTGCACACAACTACAATAAAGTTATAGGTCATATTATGGGTTTTCATGTATTTACCATTACCTTCAATCCTAGACTAACTACCAATAAACTAAGACCATTATCTAACAATGCCAATCAGCCTACCAATGTCAATAATCCTTCCTTGACTATGACCACAAACAAGCATTGTAGAAATAAAGGATTACCCTCTTAGGTCATTATGCTGATAACTCTTCATTTCCCTATGGTCATAGCCAAACAAACTTATAATAAATAATTATCCTCTTTATCCCATATCCATCATTTTCTAGTTATTATGGTCATATACCCAATTCAGATTGAGCAATCACAACTCATCAATCTAAAGTCATCATCCTAGGCTTGCAACCCCTTACCAATGAGCTAATTCAACCCACTATGCTAGGTAGGAGTAAGCCAACTACAATTTTTAAGGAAAAAATGTATGATATTATAGAACAACTACAAAATACACCTGCACAAATATATATTATGGATTTGATGGGTATGTCTATAATCCACAAGAATATCCTTACTATATCTTAGGCTAATCCAAAGTGCTCAATGACATTACGTCATAAAAATGTGAAGCTTTGGTTGGACACCTATCCCTAGGCCAATAATTACCTTTGACCAAAATAATATGTCATCTCTTAGCCCTCTTCATAATAACCCATTATACACTGAAGTTGTCATAACACAACACAAATTTAAACGTGTCATTATAGACAATGGATCAGAGCTGAATATCGTGTCTCTAAAGTTAATCAGTCATTTAGGACATATAACAACTAAACTTCATTTAGATACTATTACTATCAAGGCCTATGACAATGAAGAGATGAAATCTCAAGGACCATTCATTTTCCAATGATAATTAGACATTTAACCCACAATATAGTTTTTCATGTGCTAGACTTGGTTTTATCATACAAATTGCTTTTGGGTATACCATAGATACATGAAATCCATGAAATACCTTTAACATTACACCAGTGTATCAAGTTTCCTCACTCTAGAATGGAGGTA
This sequence comes from Torreya grandis, assembly GCA_037957365.1. Taxonomy (NCBI): domain Eukaryota; kingdom Viridiplantae; phylum Streptophyta; class Pinopsida; order Cupressales; family Taxaceae; genus Torreya; species Torreya grandis. The sequence goes on along the minus strand of JARHVA010001459.1, from coordinate 3,067,559 downwards.
ATTATCCATGTATATTTATAGCCATATGAACACTACAAGCATTTAGAGGGAGAATATGAAATCTACAATTACCGTTTTAGTCTAGACCTAGTACCAAAAAAAGATAAGGACAAAGACATACTTTTAAATTTTCCAGAGACCAATTACATATACCCTAAGAGCCTTGCCTCAACTTCACATATGCCTCTTATTAAAATGTATAATCATTTTACAATTTCTTACAATGGTCCAGGAGATTATTTTACCCATGACACCTTCCATATATCCAAGCTTCCATAGAATCCCAAGACCTATGGAAGGTCTAAAGCTAATCCAATTTATATGAAATGTAAACAAATGGGAAAATGAAATATTCATAGCCTAGAGCCTATTATTCTCACATCAGCCACTATCTAAGAGTAGGACCCACTTGCCAATGATGATTCCTAGTTATATAATGAAAAATTAGTTGATTGATACCAAATTATAAAGTATCTAATACCTAAAAAGATAGATTATGAAGGTAGAGGCATGTGGAAAAAATAACAAGGTACAATTGAGTTCATATATTTGACCAAATATAAAGTAACTAATGATCTTAGATTTAAACCACATGGTGGTGAACCCACACATATTATTTGTATTCCTACACAAATGAATAGTGATGATGATGCCAACAACAATGTAGAGTTTGATCATAGCATATAGGAAGACTTAACCATTACCAGCTTGTTCAACCCATTTACCATTTGCACCATCACATCATAAATCTGACATTAACCACTTTCCCTTTATCATCCTCAACTAATAGATTAAGACCAACAATAATCCATAGTACCTTTAGGAAATTTTGAGAATGATGAGGCCTTTCAGGATTTTTGGGGCCTAAGAGATAATGTTCCTTCGAGATACCATAAACAAGGGTTATCTATAAAATTGGATCATGTTGCCTATTCTAGAGAGTGGGTGAACACCCTTAGCCAAAAAGAAAAGAATAAAACATTGAGGTCCCAAAGTGAAAACCTCTTTGAAGTACGTTTAGACCAAGGTAAAATAAAATAAAAAGGCTAGTCTCTTGATGAAAACCTATTTTAGACACCACTAGACAAGGATGTTCACCCTTCTTCGAATGAATCTTAGGAGACCACCAATAGTGAACTTGTTTTGGGGTTTGAGTTGAGTATAAAATAATAACATGCCTTCAATAAAATTTTCCAATAATTTCCTACAATGTTTATTACATGGCCCTTGATACCATTAGTATATGCAGATTCATCTTGCTTGAAAGAATTTGAATAACTAGTCTAACTAGAGGACTTTGTCATTACTAGTTAATTTACATATTTTCTAATTATTCTATAAGTTGACTAAACTCTCCCAATATAATATACTCTGGAATTCAGCATTGGGACTCTAGAAGACCCCAAATGGATTAAATTAGGCATGTCCCTCATAGAGGAGGAATGTGAATTTTTTATAGCCCTTTTGAGGGAGTTTGTTGACATATTTACATGGGCCTATTTGGACATGATAGGTTTGGACCATGCCTTGGTTATACACCATATCATTATACATATTGATTCTAAACTAATTAATTAAAAATTATGTAATATGCATCCTCGTATTATTGTGTTAGTTAAGAAAAATTTGGAAAAACTCTTAGAAGCGAGATGTATCAGACCAATTGACTATTCAGAGTGGATCTCCAACATTGTATATGTGAGTAAAAAACCATAAAGGATTAGAATCTACATTTATTTAAGAGACATAAACAAGGCCTACCCAAAGAATGACTTTCCTCTATTGAACATCAACATGATAGTTAACTCCATATCTAGGTATGAAATGTTTTCCCTCATGGATGGTTTTTTAGTATATAACCAGATCAAGATCACATCAGAGGACTAACATAAAATATAATTTGCCACTCTTTAGGTAATATTTTACTATTAGGTCATGTCATTCAACCTCAATAATATTGGGGTAATATACCAAAGGGATATGACTATTATATTCCATGAAATGATGCATGATATTGTCAAAGACTATGTCAACAACATATTGGGTAAATCTAAGACCCATGTAGATCATCCAACCATGCTACAAAGGATATTTTAAAGGATTCATGAGTAAAAGGTTTAACTTAATCTCAAGAAGTGCATCTTTGGTGTCACTTTAGGAAAACCATTATGTTTTATTATCTCTCATTAAGGCATCAAAGTTAATCATTTTAAGTTTCAAGCCATTACTAAGATGCTACCACCTTCCACTTTGAAGTAGCTCTACTATTTACAAGGTAAAATTCAATCTATTAGACACTTCATTTTTTAGTTGGTTGATAAATTCCATCCTTTCACTAAATTTTTAAATAAAGGTATTACATTTATTTGGGATGAAGAGTGTCAGAAAGCCTTTGAGCACCTAAAGGAATATTTAACCAATCCACATGTTTTGTTACCACCAATGCTAGGGAGGTCATTCCTAATTTACCTATTTTCCATTGATAATGCCATGGGGGAACTTATATCCCAACATGATGAACATGGGAAAGATCATGTAGTGTATTATCTAATCCATACACTAGTATTAGATGAACACAACTATATGCTAATTTAAAAAGCTTGTTTAGCTATGGTCTTTATAGCCCAGACGTTGCATCACTACATGCTTAAAAACAAGACCATAATCATTGTTAAAGTAGATATTCTCAAGCACCTAGTATCATAAATAGCTTTATAGGTCTGCATGGCTAAGTGGATCATGATTTTGAGTGAGTTTAAGATTGAATATGCCAATCAAAAGGCCATTAAGGGATAAGTAATTCTATATTAACTTATTAAATCTCCCATTTTAGATAATCAACCACTTACTTTTGCATTCATAGATATTAGCATTAGAATCTATATTTTGATGGTTCATTCACATCTCATGAATTAGGAGAAGGATTTTTGTTTATTATACCACAAGTGGATCTCATTCCTAAATCATTTTGTATAAATTTTACTTATACCAATAACATGGTTGAATATGAAATACTCATTACAAAGCTTTGTCTAGTAGTAAAATGGAGCATTCTATATTTAATGGTCCATGGAGATTCTTAAATTAATATTAATAGGGTTACAGACTAGTTCTAAACCAAATATGATAAGATGGTACCATATAAGGCCATGGTAAACATTCTCAAGCAATATATTACCCACACTCAATTTGAACACATACCTCAAGACAATAACAAGACAATAGATGCCATGAATACCAATGATTCTTTGATCCACATTACAAGTAAGGAAAGAGACTATCAGTTCCTCGTTGATCATCTTATAGCACTTGTTCATGAACCCTCAAATGTTGAAATGATATGTGATATTGTTGGTCCCAATTTTATTTTATATTTTGACTTATATAATTACATTCAAGACCAAGTCCTTCCACCAGTACTTTTGTGAAAATAATAAAAACCTTTCACACACCAATCATCTTGATATACCTTATACAACCCAACCCTTTACCTCATAAGATTTGATAGAACTCTACTTCATTATTTGAATTCAGTAAAATCCACATTAGCATTAAGAGAAGTCCATAAATGATTTTATGGGGCTCATACCAGTAAGGCCATCCTTATCAAAAAGATCTTATGTACTAGTTATTATTGGCCAACCATTGAATCAGATGCATCCATGTTCTATCCATAAAACTCAAAATAATGACTACACCATCGTCATTTTCAATATGGGGACTTGATCTCATAGGGAAGATTAACCTTACCTCATTAATTGGTCATAATCATATCCTTACTACCACTGAGTATTTCACTAAGTGGGTTGAAGTTATACCCCTCACATGATTGGAAAATAAATTTCCAAATTCATCTTTAACCATCTCATTTTTTTCTACGCTATACCATCTAAGATTATATCTAAAAATGGTGGATTGTTTAAGAACAAGGATGTCAAGGCACTCTTTTTTGAGTTTAATAATTACCAGCATTTTTCTATTGCATACTACCCATAAGGTAATGGCCAAGTAGAGGAATCTAATAATACCATTGTCAATATTCTTAAGAATATTGTTAATGATGTTGGATATGATTAGCACTTATATATTGTATGTGCCCTCTGGGCTTATCATACTAATTACCATATTCTAACATGAGCCATACCATATTCCCTTGTCTATGGAATTGAGGACATTCTTCCCATTGAGATTGAGTTACCTTATCTACATATCTCATTGAAGCACATCCTTGATGATAAAGATTACAGAGTCAGTCATCTACAAGAGTTAGAGTTACTAAAAAAAAAGAATGGACAATGTAAATAACCTTCCAACATATTATAACTAGTTACATGGTTAGTATAATAAGCATGTCAATCATAGATATTTTCATCTTAGTTGTCTTGTCCTAAATGAAACCAAGAGAACACCATGATCGATAAAAATAAGAAAGGCAAGTTCAAACCTAATTGGATAGGCCCTTATGTCATTATTTATAATTATGGCTCTGATGCTTACAGGTTAGCTACACCATAAGGTGATGAACTTAATGAACCCATGAACACAATAACCTCAATCATTACTTTGCTTGAGAGACTCAAGGTATTGCCTATGAGGATCATTTACATCATACTATAACCACACCTTCTTTATACCATTGTGTACCATCCCTTCCATACCTTATTAGTCAGCTAAAGCTGTTTAACCTCCCTTACCTACCCTTTTTAGACATTGTTCTCAATCCATTATTACTTTGTCACCTTCATAGATTAGATTTAAATGAAGTTTTAGCAGGTGATTCAGTATGATGATTTGTCAAGAACATATTTCTCTAAATGAGGTAGTATCTTGGGGTAGTATGACAATGGTTTGGCAATTGCATTATTCATTACTATCACATTATATCTCATCCTTTGTGCTACTGATTATAAACACCTTTAGGTTAATTCTTATCACTAACGTGTGCCATTATTTCCTTAATTATAACCACCTTTGGCTAAATTAGGAACAACTGCATTTTATTTACATTATCGCATCATTGTTTTATACTTTTCCATTTACTTATTCATGAGATTATTATTACCTTGTTAGATTCTTCCATTTTAAGGTGGAACTAAAGTGATTTGAGGTCTGATTAGGCACTATGTAGGCAATGCTCAACTCATGTTGAGGTCAACTTAATCACCCCTTTACCACATTGTCACCATTTTGCAAGCAATTTAAGTGTGAATGCACTCACTATTTTATGATCATGTTTAAGCTACGCTCTCACCATTTTATGAGTGGGACCATCTTGTATCTCATCATTCTCAATTGATTTGAGACACTTAGAAAATTCTAAAAATATTTGGAAACATTTAAAACTTTCAAAAATCATTAAATCATGAAAATTGGCTTATAATTTCCATCAATCTATAAAGTCATCAAATTATTTTGGGATGGGGCATCTTATCTTATTCATCTTAATTTATAACCCACTTTGGTCTTTTTCCTCCCATTTCTGAGAGAATTACATCAGTCTAAGGTATGCACAAACTATGTAGGCAATACTTAAACACATAGGGTATCCCAGGTTAGCTCAGTCACCACCATCACCACCATACTTTCATTTATCTTTCAACCACCTCTTTGCCTTAAGGATTCTAGGAATCTTACCTATTTTACAAGTAACCACTTGTCCTTTAGTTTTTACATCCTTAGTGGCCTTAGTCGTACACTCTCACCATTTTATGAGTTGATGTTGTGAGCATTGTGTATTTAACTTTGATGCACTAATGACCACCTAGATTTTCCTACACTTTTTTCATTTTGTGAGTAACCATTACCTATTCTCTCACCATTTTGCAAGCTCATTCTCATTATAATACATAAATGTAGTAGACACTATGAATTACCAATTCATCTCATTTGTGGATATTTGTCTCTTGCCTTTTAGTGTGGTTTTATCCAAAACCTTATTCTCATGCTTATGCAATTTTTTTGTGTTGATGCTTTCATGATTGTGAATGTCATCCCTCTCTTTTTATATGCACTAGTCATTTTTTGAAATCATTCCTATTTTCTTCTATAAGTCAATCTTTTTTTATAGATCATAGTGTGGTTTTATCTTAAACCTTATTCTCATGTTTATGCAATTTTTTTGTGTTGATGCTTTCATGATTGTGAATGTCATCCCTCTCTTTTTATATGCACTAGTCATTTTTTTAAATCATTCCTATTTTCTTCTACAAGTCAATCATTTTTTGTGGATCATAATTTTATTCTATCCCATATCCTAGGAGAGCTAAATTTGGCTTGAAGTTCACATTGTATCTTGTTTCCATGGAACTATGTAAGTAGCATCCACTTGCCTAGTGCATTTGGAACCTACTTAGTTATCCCTTATTTTTATTCTAGCACCCCCATTTTTATTTATTTGTGTCATTATCTCCTATAGCCTAGGGTCAATGTTTGTCATCTTGTTTATGTTGTTTTCCCCTATAGACTAGGGGAAACATTGTTAGTCTTTTGTTCTTGTGTTATTTTACGCATACCATTAATACCAAACTTAGGGGTCACCTTGTCACCAAGAGCAGCACCTCTATTACACACATACAAACAATTTGTATTTTATTTGTACTAACATTATGATTAACCATTATTTGTATATTACCTTTTTCTATTTAGAATAATTTGTTTATTGTACTTTTTCTTTGATTTGGATTGTTTATTTATTTTGATTTTTTTGTTTTATTTGTTTGTATCCTTATTTGTTTATTTTTATTGGTGTTGTGTTCTTTATTTTTTTAATAGTGTTTCATTGTTTATTTTTTATTTATTAGTATTTTTTCTTTTTTTATTTTTCTTTTCCTTTTTGCCTTTTTTATTTCTAGTTTCAATAGGATTCTTACACTTTATTTACACTTGATTCTAGATTTTCGTGTATGTTCTTACACTTAGTTTATTTCATTATACTTACTTGGGATTTGATTGTTCATATCTTATGCCTAAGTGAATTTTACTTGAATTTAAAATTAGTTTTTTCATGCTTTGAATACACATTGTTATTATAATTTTATATAACTATGATATCTAATATCATAAGCTACAAAAAAATTAGGCCAAATAATTTATTTGACAATGTAGTAGGTAGTTGTTCACACTTGGCAAATTCTAGACCTACCCAAATATAGAGTAGATTAAAAACAAATGAATTGTCATCCCTACTAGTTAAGATGTATATATCCATACTTTTAGGTATCCCAAATTCATGTTTATCCTTTGTGTTAGCTTATTGTTAATCTATGAGTACAAATTTAGTATGAAGTCACCCTTTCCCAATTTTCTTTACTGGGGAAAATCATGTAAACCTTCTCTAATCATATCCACCCTATTACAACAAAGATGAATTATATCATGCTTCCCTTTAACATATTAGGTAAAACCATTGTGCCAATGATTATAATTGCCTTTGGACAAATCATTATTTTCAAACTATCTATCCTACTAGGGAATTTTTCATTGTGATAATGGTTATAACTGCCTTTGGCCAAATATTTATTTTCCCCATCTCTCCTACCGGGGTACTTCACTATTCCACTAATTATAACCACCTTTTTGAGAATTAGTATTTTCACCCCCATTACGTATAGGTCACATTTCTTCCTTCTTTCTGAGGGAATGTTTTTCACCTTCATTTTTTTCCCTATCCATCAAGGGGTATCCCTAACTCATCTATCACCTTCTAGGAAATTAACCAAGTCATTATGAATTTTCATTATTTAAGAATATGTTATTATGCATATGTCCTACAACACCTTCCCAAATAGGAGTAAACTATAGACACCTTGTTTTGGCCACAACTATGCTTCAACTAGACTTCAGTTTGGTTTTTATCAAACAACAAAAATTAAGCCTATTAATCACTAAATGTCTAATTTTATTAGTATATTAGACATTAGTGCTCAAAATCATGTTGAGGCATCCCTATTTGGGGTATTATCCAGAGACAATAGTAACCTCTCACAGATTCATCTACAATCAACTTGTGACCTAGAAAATTGTTAGTTTGGCCTTTGGACCCATTAAGTGGGGCACTTAAACAAATCCTAAAGTGCAAAAATTCTAAGTAAAATGAATTAATTAATCAAATAAAATTAAATATTTAAGTGAAATTTATATGTACAATTAGTGAAAATAAATTTTGTAAAAATAAAATTCCAATAAAATTGAGGTTATGATCATGTTATCATCCTAAAAGTCAAAGCATTGAAAATATATCCATGAAATCCTTGAATTTGTAAATGGAGATCCATGCTTAATAAATGTGATCTCTATCCTAAATATTAATTTTTTACCCCTTATTTAACTCAACTAGGATTAATCTAAACCTAATTTCACTTGGGTTAGGTTTAATTTGAAAGGATATAAATAAAAGTGCCAAGACCATTCTAAAACAAGCTCTCAATCCAAATTTATAATGTTCAATTATTTAGAGAGAAAGCATTCTTGTATAGTTATAATATAAAAATATTGATAATTTTTTATATATTTCCAAATCCAACCCTAACATTTCTAAGGTGACAAGGAGAAATTATGTAAGGAGTACCATTATCAAAGACTCTTTGAGCACATGACTGAGCACATTCCTCCACAGACAACATGAAACTCTTGTACACAAGGAAGGTAAATAATTCTTTTTTTGTCTTCTATTATTAGTTACTTGCATTTTTCTCTTTCTATTTGAGTTTCTAGGATTGAGGTTTTATATTTATTAGTGTGTTTCTATTTGTTTTTATCATATTAACACTTGACTAACTCCCATATTGGATTCTTATCTCACAATTGTATATATTGATGATATAGCCAACACTTGGAGTAGTTCTAGTCTTATTAAGCAGATGAATGCTGATATTTGTTGTAATTTTAACATGATAGACTTAGGACTACTAATATATTATTTAGGTGTAGAGTTTTGGCAAGATAATTATGTTGCATTCATGTCATAAAATAAGTATGCAAAATCATTGTTGGGGATCAACCAAAAATTTGATTACACTTATGAAAGCAATAAACTGCGGAATTAAATCAGATAGATAAGTAACTAGAATGATAAATAGCAAAGAACAAGAGATACAAGAAACCACCCTGAAAACTTGTATTAAACTCTTTACAGAAGGAATACAATTGAAGAAACTTCTTTCTTCCACACCTCTCTAAGATGTACAGATCTCTCTCTAGATCTCTTTCCCTCAAGAGCTCTCTCTCTCAAGTACAATCAACTCCAACAACCTGGATTGATTCACCTATACAATTTTGTACTATTCTTCAACATTCAATACACTACAATAAGCTAAAAAGATCTATCCGAATATAGAATTAGGAAACTTGAGCATGCATTTACAACCAATAGTTAAGCCTCTTGAACAAGGGCTCTAAAAATAGTCTTACTAATAATAGAGACGTGGACTTAAGACTACAACTTAATCTCATCATGCAAACACTTGATTTTGTCCATGAAAATAGCTCTCTGGACGCACAGGTAACCGACGTTGGTTCCTGCCTACTTGCCTATGACCGACGTCAGTCAATCCCTGTCGACGTCGGCGTCTCCTAAACTGCTCCTGATCGATGTCAGTCGCTCCTGACTGACGCCGGTGACTGTGTAAACCTGCAACTATTAAAATGCACTCCTTGGTGAAGCTTTTAGGCTCCACACCTTAACAATCTCCCACTTAGAGATAAACAGCTGCACCAATACTTGTACAGCAACATCTTCTAGCTCCTCCATCTTCAACTCAATCATGAAGACCAACAGAAGTTGAATGAAGATTCAACTTCTCCTTTGTAACCGGCTTAGTTAATCTATCAGCAGGATTCCTATCTGTATGGATCTTCTCCAGCTTCAACTCACCATCCTCCAATACCTGTCTTATGAAGTGGTACGTAAGTTGTATGTGCTTTGTTCTTGAATGAAAGGATGAATTCCTAGCCGAATGAATTGCACTCTGACTATCACTATATAATCTGCAACTCTCTTGCTCCTTTCCAACCTCTTCCATGAACCGTGTCATCCATATCATCTCTTTGCTAGCCTCTGTGACTACAATATACTCTGCTTCTGTAGTTGACAAGGCAACAACCTTCTGCAACTTTGATATCCAGCTAACCGCCGTTCCACCAACAGTGAAAACATATCCTGTGGTGTTCCTCCTGCCATCCAAATCACCTGCCATATCTAAATCTACATAACCATGTAGAGAAGTATCTGAACCTCCATAGCACAAATGTCTACTGCTGGTTCCTCTCAGATATCTAAGGATCCACTGAACTACTTTCCAGTGTTCCTTTCTTGGATTGGCCATATACTTACTTACAACTCCCACTGCTTGGGCAATATCCGGTCTAGTACAAACCATTGCATACATTAAACTCCCTACTATGGAAGAATATGGAACTTTCTTCATGTACTCTACCTCATCATATGAATTAGGACATTATTCTTTACTCAACTTAAAATGTCCAGCCAAAGGTGTGCTTATCGGTTTAGCATCCTGCATACTGAACCGTTTCAACACCTTGTTCACATAATCCTCTTGAGACAAAATCAACCTATGATTTTTCCTGTCTCTCTTAATACTCATGCCAAGGATTTTCTTTGCTGCTCCCAAATCCTTCATGGCAAATGTTTGAGCTAATTTCACCTTAAGCTTAGAGATATCCTGCATGTGTGATCCTACAACCATCATATCATCTACATACAACAATAAAATAATATATCTACCATTATCCAATCTCTTGAAATACACACAATGGTCAGATTGACACCTACTATAGCCATGCTCAGTCATAAACCTGTCAAATCTCAAATACCACTGTCTAGGAGCTGGCTTGAGGCCATACAAGCTTTTCTTCAATCTGCACACTAACTTCTCCTTACCTTTGACCTCAAATCCTTTCGGCTGTTCCATATATATTTCCTCATCCAAATCTCCATGAATAAATGTTGTCTTAACATCAACCTGCTCAAGATGCAAATCATCAATAGCAACTAAAGACAGTACAGTCCATATAAAAGTCATTTTAACAGCAGGAGAAAAAATCTCACCAAAATCAATACCTAGCTTTTGTGCAAATACTTTCACTACCAACCTGGCCTTATATCTCATCTGTCCATTCTCACCTTCTTGCAATCTATAGGTCCATATGTTCTTTAGTGTCTTCTTACCAGCTGGCAACTCAACCAAATCCCATGTTTGGTTCTCTTTCAAGGACTCCATTTCCTCAACCATGCCATGCTCCCACTGACTCTTTGACTCTACCTGTATTGCTTCTTCAAAACTCTCTGGTTCTCCACCATCAGTTAGTAATAAATAGAATAATGAAGGAGAATATCTAATTGGAGGCTTACTTACCCTTTCTGACCTCCTGATGGGCGTCTGAGACTCATCCACAACACGATATCCACCCAAATTCTCTGACAGTGACCGACCTCGGTCACCTCTAGGCCTGTTACTAGCCAATGTCGGTTCTACCTGACCGACATCGATTCCTTGTCCTGCCAACGATGTAGGTCTCTGTATGACCGACATTGGTTTCTATTCTGTCGATGTCAGTTCCTAACTTACCGACGTTGGTCTCTGTGTTTTCTTGCAAGTGATTATTTCTTTCTCCTGTGAGCTCATTTTGGACCGTCACCTCGTCCAATTCTCCATTGCTCTGCCCAGATTGATTCAACTTCTTTAGCTGATCACTATACATCACTTTTTCATTGAAAACAACATCAAGGCTCCTAATTATCTTATTAGTTCCTAGATTCCAAAATCTGAAACCGAAATCATCTGAGCCATAGCCAATAAATGTGCACCTCATAGACTTAGCATCCAACTTCTTTCTATTTTCCTTATCAATGTGCACAAAGGCTTCACAACCAAAAACTTTGAGAAATGATAGATCTACCTTTTTACCTATCCATGCCTCTTCTGGAATTCCACCATCCAGAGCTATAGAGGGTCCTCTGTTAATCAAGTACACTGCAGTGTCAACTAGCTTCTGCCCAAAACTCTAAGGGCAAACCAGCATGCAATCTCATACATCTTGCATGCTCCATAATTGTTCTGTTCATCCTTTCAGCAATTCCATTCTACTGATGTGTCCTTGGAACTATCCTTTGCCTATGGATTCCATGCATATAACAATACCAATTGAACTTATAGCTGCAAAACTCACCACCATTGTCAGATCTCAAGCACTTCAATCTTCTGCCTATTTCATTCTCAACCATAGCTTTCCAAATCTTAAAAGTCTCAAATACATTAGATTTCTTCTTAATACAATAGATCCATACCTTTCTTGTAGCATCATCTATGAATGAAACATAGTACTATGATCCTCCAATAGAAGTAACCTGAGCCGGTCCCCACACATTTGTGTGAACAAACTACAACTTATGCTTCTTCTTTGTTGACCCAGTCTTGAGAAAACTCACTCTCTTCTGTTTTCCAAAAATTTAGTGCTCACAAAAATCCAGATCTGTGCTTTTCAAATCTAAAAGCTTACCTTTAGACTTAAGAATTGGCATTCCCTTCTCACTCATGTGGCCAAGACTTGAGTGCCACAATTTTGCATCCACATCTGAAGTAGATAATACATAAGGAGAATTGTTAGTAACACAATTACATAAATAGAGAGTACCTACTCTCTTACCTCTGGCCATAACAAGTGCACCCTTGGTCACCTTCCAAGATTCTAGCTATGAGAGTTACTGTACAACCCTCATCCCCTAACTTTTCTGCAGAAATCAAATTCCTCTTCAAGCTAGGAACATGCATAACATCTCTCAACACCCATGTGTTGCCATTCTGCTATTTTCAGCTAAACTTTACCTTTGCCAATAATTTTACAAGGCTCATCATCCCCTAAGTACACTATTCCAAAATCTCCATGGATATAGTCACTAAAATATTCTCTATTAGGGGTAGCATGAAAAGATGCACCAGAATCTAAAACCCAAGATTCTATATTATTATGCGAAGAGAATATTAAAGCATCTTGCGCAATACCTCCAACCTTTGCTTCTTCTTTTCCTTCGTGCTGATTGTCCTCCTTAGGCTTTGACCAACAATCTCTACTTATGTGCCCCATCTTTCCACAATTCCAGCATTGTGGCTTCCTACCATTTCTGGATTTGGATCTACCTCTCACCTTAGACTGAGACCTTGATCTCCCTTTCTTGCTCTTCTCTTTTTTCCTTCCCTTGCTCTCAAAACTTAAAGCATTCCCTGATGTTTCCTCTATGTTTTTCCTGTGCAAATTTCCTCATTCAAGATAACACTAACAACATCCTCTACTTTTAAAATATTTAAAGTAGATGCAGTATTACTAACTGCCATTACTAAGCTATGCCATCTTTCAGGCAAAGAACATAATATTAAAAGAGCTTTAATTTCATCATCAAACACAATATTGACTGAACTTAATTGATTTACAATTCCATGGAAATCATTCAGGTGATTAGATACAGATCCACCTTCCTGCATACGCAAATTAAATAACTACTTCATAAGATATACCTTATTAGAAGCTGAGGGTTTTTCATACAAATTTGCTAAAGTAGACATTAACTCTACTGTAGACTTTGCCTGTGATAAATTGGATATCACAGTAGATGCTAGACTTAGTCTTATAGACCCCAGAGCCTTTCTATCGAGAACTTCCCATTCTTCATCATCCATGTCTGTGGGCTTCTTTGCAATCCCACCTAATGGTAAGTATAGATCTTTCTGATACAGATAATCCTCTATCTGCATTCTCCAATGTTGATAATTTTTGCCATTAAACTTCTCCATTCTTAGTTTACTTTCTTCTGCCATTGTTTCTCCCACTCAAACAAAAATCCCTGTAGAAACCCTTATGAGTAACCTGTAATCAATACACACTACACAGATCTGAACCACCTATTAGTGAACCTGAGCTCTGATACCACTTAACGGATATCAAGCTCTGAACCTACAACCAAGGCTCCGATACCACTTGTTGGTATTAATCTCTAAAACCTGCAACCAAGCTATGATACCACTTGTTGGGGATCAACCAATAATTTGATTACACTTATGAAAGCAATAAATGGCGGAATTAAACCAGATAGATAAGTAACTAGAATGATAAATAGCAAAGAACAAGAGATACAAGAAACCACCCTGAAAACTTGTATTAAACTCTTTACAAAAGGAATACAATTAAAGAAACTTCTTTCTTCCAAACCTCTCTCAGATGTATAGATCTCTCTCTAGATCTATTTCCCTCAAGAGCTCTCTATCTCAAGTACAATCAACTCCAACAACCTAGATTGATTCACCTATACAATTTTGTACTGTTCTTCAACATTCAATACACTACACTAAGCTAAGAAGATCTAATCCTACATATAGAATTAGGAAACTTGAGCATGCATTTACAACCAACAGTTAAGCCTCTTGAATAAGGGCTCTAAAAATAGTCTTACTAATAATAGAGATGCGGACATAAGACTATGACTTAATCTCATCATGCAAACACTCAATTCTGTCCTTGGAAATAGCTCTCTAGACGCACAGGTAACCGACATCAGTTCTTGCCTGCTTACCTGTGACCGATGTCAGCTGATCCCTGCCAATGTCAGCATCTTTGAATTGCTCTTGATCGACGTCGATCGCTCCTGACCGATGCCGGTGACTGTGTAAACCTGCAACTGTTAAAATGCGCTCCTTGGTGAAGCTTTTAGGCTCCACACCTTAACAATCATTGCTAGAAATGGTTATAATGATAGAGTATAATCCAAATCACACAACCATGGAAGTTAGATTTAAACTTTCATTAGACACTGTCTCACCACTGGTCAATGAAATAGTGTATCGAAAGTTAGTGGCTAGTCTCATTTACCTCACTACATCTAGACTAGATATTTGTTTTTTAGTGAATTTTCTATCTTGCTTCATGTCTAAACCACATGAAGTTTATTGGTTAGATAAAAAATGATTATTAAGATATGTCAAAGTCAATATTGACTTTGGCATACTACTTAATAAGTATGTTGATTTTGAACTTTCAGGATATTTTGACTCTGATTGGGTAGGATCAAAAGATTCAAGCAAATATATAATAGACTATGTATTCACTCATGGTTCAGGAGTTTTCTCATGGTAGATAAATATACAAACTACAGTGGCATTATCTTCAACAAAAGTAGAGTATAAATTTATGGCTAGTACAGGTTGTGAAATTATGTGGATAAATAAAATATTGGATGATATTCAGTTTGCGTCATCAAATCCTACTCTAATTTTTTGTAACAACCAGAGTTTTAAATATGGTGAAAAATATAGTATTCCATGCCAAGACCAAACGCATTGAATTTCACCATTATTACATTTTAAAGTTGATTAAAAATTAATACATCAGTCCCTTATTCTACCCCACTATGGAGAAAGTAGCTGATATAATGACCAAACCATTTGGTTCAAAGAAGTTCATAAAATTTATGGATAAACTTGGTCTTGTTTCTGGATTAGTCATTAAGGGAGGCTGTTAGCATATTATTGTAAATATGTTAGCTTAATGACTAAGGTATATTATGTATGCACCTTATTATTTTAGTTTTAACCACTTGGGTAAATAGGTTAGCTGGTCTAATGGGCCTAGCTATTTTATGTTTCTGATGTTTATGGTTACACTAAATTCCTTATTTCTCAAGGGTTTCTTTTGTGCCTATATAATAAATTTATCTATAGTGTTTATGTACATTGGTTTAACTATATTAGAATAAACAAATACATACATACATTTATATATATATATATATATATATATATATATATAATTTTATATATAAACAAGAAAAAGGATATTTGTGTAGAACCTAAATCTCATAATAATCACTTGGTAACATGAATTTTGTTAGATCTTGACATATTTAAATTTGTTTATACACATTTGACTCTTGCATACATCAAAATTGAGCAATTTATGAGTGGGACCATCTTGTATCTCATCATTATCAATTTCCTAGTAGCTTGCTTCCCTCCAGTGTCCTTTGAAATTTCCTAGATTTCCAGCTCCTTAGACTCTTCCTCCTGGGTTGCTTATTCCAAAGCACTTTCTGAGTAATCAATCAGTCTGGCCTTCGGGGTGGGTTTGCTAGAAATTTGCCCCAACCTTCGCACTCTAGAGGGAAATCCTTCCTTATTAATTTTGGCAAGCTTGTGAGATTTGCCCCCTTGGCCCCCCGTGGCCCTAGCCAGATTCCTGTGGGTCCTCTCCATAGTCTCTTTAATATTTTCTTCTTCTTCATCAACCTTTCTCTTCTTACCCTTCTTGCTCACAAAGGAGCTGGGGGTATCAGTAGGGGTCTTTTCAGGGGTGCAGAAAGAGACATCTTTTGTTTTGGTAGAAGTAGGGGAAACCCAGGACTCATCAATAGCATCGTCGAACACCGGGTTGGAAGGAATGTCTCCACTATCAACTCTAATATTCTTGTTTGGCTCAAGGGCATGGTGAAATTTGTATAAGTAGAAAATTAGCCCCTAGTGTAGGGGAATAGGTTTTATATCTAGCTTCTTAGCCATTTTAGCTCTCACCCTCAGGACAGAGTGTTCCAAAGAGGAGAACAGGTAAAAAGGAAAGATAATAATGACATTGCACCTGAAATGATTTAACAAAGGAAGGTGGTAATTGTATAACTTGATAAATCACCCCTCGAGAGTGAAGTACTTCATGAGAATGAAGCATACTCCATCCCATGGCTCTGGAAGTTTAACGCGCTCGAACCCTCCTTGATACGAGATGAGTTCTTCTCCCTCACCCAAAAATAGTTTATGGCTAGCCATATCCATGATTTTGGTTTTCCTTTGAGGTTTTATACCTTGCATGGTCATTCCTATGGCCATAGAAATCACCTTTTCAAAGATTCCAAAACTAATTCTGCCCACTGTGACCTACCTATTCAACCAGGATCTCACAAATTACTCAGAGAAGTTTTTGTCATAACCATTTAGCCTTTCTAAATATGGGTTGATACCCCCTTCTTTATAATAATGCCAAACCAGTGGATTATCTTTAAATTTGTAGTAAGAGACAAGTTCAGTTCGAATACAGTCTCCCCCAATTCTGTATTTGTAGACCCAGACAGTGGAGTTCCTAAGTTTTGCCTTTAGCTTTGAACTGGTAGCTAACCCTTGCTTTTGTTTATATAGAATGCAGATGTGATAGCTCATTTTATGAAATACCCTGTAGAGATGATGTTGTCTACTCCCATGCTTGAAAATAATTTTCCCTTGATGTTCATGATGAGACCCACATGACTCAACCTCATGATACAAATAATTATGAATGATTACCAAAAAAGTACCAAGATTATCAAGTTTTGAGATCCTCGATGGCCCTTTCCACATCGATCACCTTTGAGAGCTATCCTTGTCATCAATGCACCTCACTCTTGACAAGTCATCTCCTTTTGAATGATCTCCCTAATGTTTAAGGGGATATGAGCACCTTGTCGCCACACCCTTCAACCTAAAAATTGCTAACCAAGGTTGGCACAAGCATCAACGACCCTATTTCCTTCTCTATAGGTATGGGAAATCTCAACTTTAGAAAACTTTTGTAAAAGAAATTAGATATCATTAATGATGTCTTTTAGCTTGATTCCCACATTAGATGCTTTATTAATATCATCTATGACCATCTTAGAGTCTCCTTGTATATTCAAGTTCCTCATTCTTAGGGATATAACTAACTTTAATCCCCATAGTAAAGCCATTGCTTCAACATAGTTGTTTCTCTGGCATCCAATTCCACCAGCATAGATAGCAGACATCCATCGTTTATCATTACTTATAATTCCTCCTCCACTAGCTTTACCATCCAACTTGGATGCCCCATCAAAGTTGAGTTTCATCTAGTTAGGTTTAGGGAGGATCCATTTAGTATTTAGTCTCTATAGCATTTTGGAGTTATTATACCCAGGGATCTAGTTTAAGACCTTCCATTTGGCTACAATTTGGTTTTCAATTTGAGATAGGGGTTTCTCTACAATATGAATATGAGATGTTGTAACACTTTCCATAATGGTCTTAACAAAGGAGTTAAACACCTGAGAAGCATTTCTAGAAGTGTCCCTAAAAATTTTTTGGTTGCACTCTTTCCATAAAGTCTAACTCAAACATGGTAGAGCTTGCTTCTATAATTCCATAAGCCAGGGATGTGTGAAGGTTGGCTTCCAGCTGAGAATTACTTCTTTAAGGTCAGAATTGCAGATCCATTCAATACCAAAGTTGTTAAGTATTATGCCCCATAATTCTCAGGCAAACTCACAATGGATAAAGAGGTGTGAAACTAATTCCTCTTTTGAACCACACAAGAAACATCTATTAACTAGAGTAAACCCTCTCTTTTGAAGGTTATCCTGAGTAAGGATTTTGTTATGAGCAGTAGCCCACCAAAACATGTTAATTTTTGGAATAAGTTTATGATTCCAAACCTTTTTCCATACATCTTTATTCTAAGCTTCAGGAATGAGCAGATGGTAAGCAGATTTGACAGAGAATGATCTATTCTTATTTGGCCACTAGGATTGTTCATCCTCCTAAGGGAAGAGAGGGATTCTGATCTCCTGAACGCACTGTTCGATCTCCCAAACTCTTGGGAAAAGCTCAAGCTGATGAACATAGCAATCCAAAAGATTTTTCTAGCTCCTCATCCCATTGTTATTTTCCATATAATCACTCACCCTATCTCCAAAAAATTGGGTAGCCAAGTCAGCAATCTCTCCATAGCTTCCCTGTGTGATGAGAGCCTTGTCCTTTAACCAGATATCATCCCAAAATTTAATATGCTGGCCATTTCCAAGTTTCCATCTAATTCCCTGTTTAAGAAGGCTCTTAGTTTTTAGCATTTTATTCCACATCATAGATCCCTGAGGTAATCCCATCTGTTGAATAAAGTTGGAATCATCAATGCTATGCATGTATTTGGCATACATTGTTTCCCCCCAATCATTGTTTTTATGGATCAGGTTCTAACTAACTTTTGAGAGAAGGGCTTTGTTCATGTTCCTGATAGACCTAATATTGAGTCCACAATGAGATTTTGGAAGACACACTTTTTCCCATCTTACTAAAGACATTCTCTATTTGTCTTCCACTCCTATCCATAAATATTTCCTTTGGATCTGTTCTAGTTTCTCAGCAATATACGTAGGAACTTTGAAAAGAGATAGGAAGTATGTAGGAATACCTTGCAGTGAAGCCCAAAGAATTTGAAGTTTACCAACACTGCTAAGTAGTTTCCCCTTCCAACCAAGAAGTTTCCTCTGTGTTCTTTTGACAATTCCATTCTAAAAACTAGGAGATACCTCTTTGACCAAGAGTGGGAGACCCAAGTAGGTAGCTGGTAGGGCAACTTCAACACATTCTAATATATCAATGATTATATGTCTAAGTTCATTAGGAGTGTTGAAGAAATACACATTGCTTTTTTGGAAATTTATCCTTTATCCCAACTCTCTGGCATAATTATTTAATATATTCTTCCATCTTCTAGCTTCAATCAATAATGAGATGCCAAAGAAGATGGTATCATCCACAAACTACTGTACCACCATAGGATAAAGGGAGGAGGCAGGTTTGATGCCCACTAGATTTTTTGAGGCTATATCTGCTTGTATGTATCTTCCCAGTGCCTTTGCCATAATGATGAATAAGTATGGGGAGAGAGGGTCTCCCTGACGAATTCCTCTCAAGGATGAGAAAAACCCTCTAGGAACACCATTAACGAGAACTAAGAATTTTGTAGAAGAGACCGTGTTCCATAACAAGCAAGACATTTTATCATTAAACCCAAATTTTTTGATCACTTGGAATAGAAAAGTCCATGAGACTATATTATAAGCTTTAGAAATATCAAGCTTGAGAGCCATCCTAGGGATTATACTCTTATCCATGGAGTGAATAGTCTCATGTGTGGTGATCACAGCATCAAGAATCTGCCTACTCAGGACAAAACCTTTTTGAGCAGGAGAAATAATTTTTGTCTAGCAAAGGTTGAATCCTCTTGACCAGCATTTTAGTACACAACTTATAAATAGTGTTGCATAGACTAATGGGCCTGAAATCAGTGAGGTGTGAAGGTTGTGATTTTTTAGGAACAAGTACTATGAAGTTATTATTAACTTGTTTCAAAAGTTTACCTGATCTGAAAAAATCATGAACAGCAGCCGTGAGATCCGCTCCTACTATCTCCCAATATTCTTGAAAGAATATAGGAGGAAAGCCATCAGGACCTGGGGCTTTGAAAGCACCCATGGAGAATAAAATATCATGGACTTCTTCCTCAGATATAGGCTTTAACATCTCCAGATTATCTTATTCTGTTATCAAATAGGGGATTTTATCAATAAATTGATTCATAGGTCTACCAATTCTATCATTATTATTTTCTTCCATAAGCATATTCTGAAAGAAAGCCCTGGCTTGTTCCCCTATTTCATTATCCTCGGTAATAATGTCGCCATTACCCAAGACAAGCTTAGTTATTGAGTTGGATTTCTTATGTTTCATAGCTGAGAGATGAAAAAAGGCAGTGTTCCTATCCCCCTCTTTAAGCCCTGAACACAGGATTTCTATTTCTAAAAAACCTCTTCTCTTTCCATAAGATTCTTTCATTCTAAAGATAGGTCATTCTCTTCTTCTAAAGTGTCCTCAAAGTCATCCCCTTGATCTATCAAATGATGTATATCATTGAGTTTTCCCACTATATTTTTCTTCTGCTGGAAGACCTGCCCAAATCTATATCTATTCCATCCATAAACTTCTTGTTTAATGTGTTGAAGTTTCTTGACTATTTTGAACATAGGAGTACCTTGTATAGGAATCTTACACCATTGGGCCACCATTTGTCTAAAGTCTTTGTGTTTGATCCACATAGCTTCAAAATAAAATGGGAAAGGTCTGGATTGTCCCTGTTCTCTCCAACTGAGGAAGATCGGGTAGTGGTCAGACATGGTTCTAGGGAAAGCCTGTGCATACATATTATGATAATCCTTTCAATTTCTTGATATAATAAATCTATCTAATTTAATCTGAATCATTTGATCTCCTCTTCTTTTATTGGTCCAAGTAAAATTTTGGTTTTGCAGCTTGATGTCCAATAATTCCCAATCATTGATGAATTCAGCAAAGTCAAACATGTTGTCCGAGGAGTCCATAATTCCACCCTATTTTTTAGAATTTTATAGAGGAGTGTTAAAATATCTAGCTAACATCCATCTAATGTTCTGGGGATTACTCCTAAGATTGCTCAAGTCTATCCATAATTTTTGTCTCAAAGCTCTGTTATTCAGTCTATAGACATTGATCAACAACCAGTTCAAAAATTTCATAGAAAAACTGGTAATCAAGAAGTGTTTATTATAAGCCATAAGAGACCTTTGTATATTAGCACTATTCCACATAGTGACAATCCCCCCTGAAGCCCCTTTAGCTGGACTAATGCAAAAAGCTGCCTTAGGCCATATATAGGCAATAATTTTCGTAAAACTCTCCTCATTCATCTTAACTTCTTGGAGTAATAAAATATCTAATTTATTATCTAAAATGCAATTTTTAACCTCAAACTACTTTGAGGGACTGTTAAAGCCCCTCAGGTTCCAAGATAATATTCTCATTTAGAGGGTTTGGGCGGTTGGGTCTTTAGTGTTTTCTGTTTACCACTGGCAATCTCTCTTTATCTTGTTTCTCTTAGGGTTGGTCTCCCTTGTTTGGGCTCAGTGCCAACATCTACAGATTTTTTGCCTTTTCAATTCTTTTTCCTTAGGGTAACCCATTCCTCCTGTTCATTACTTCCACTTTGTCCTATTACACCTATTGCTAAGTAATTTCCTACTTGGTCTCTAACTTCAAGAGCATGGAAAATGTATGTATTTAACCGTGGGTCTGCTTCTCCTTTAGTGGGACCTTTTGGAGTTACTTCATCCTATCCAACTCTTGGAACTTTGTCTCCTTCATTGACTTCCTCTATCAAATGGTTAGCTCTTTCTCCTTCCTTAGACATATTAGTCTATTTTTCTAGAGGGTTGGTTGTGTTAAAGATAGCCTTCTGACTATCATTTGATACTATATTTTCCTTTGGGATAGCTTTTCCCTCATTATTAGTGATATCCTCCTTCCCCGTCTCCTCCTCTCCCTTTTCTGTATTTTCAGGATTTTTGAAATTACTCTCCATTTCTTGCTTGTTGTTCTTTCTATAATTGAGAGCCTGATCCTCTCCTTCAACCTGGGAATCATCTTTCCTCCCCTTTTGCTTTGATGTGCATTATGTCATTAAATGTCCCTTTCTCTTACATATTTGACAGAAAGTGGTAGCATTTTCATAAGTGATCGGCTGAGTCCAAGTCCCATATTTAGAGTTTAGCTCTATAGACATAGGGAGAGTCCTATTAATTTCAACATTGACACAAAGTCTAGCGTACACACATCTGGACTTTGTTCTAGTTGTATGATCTGTAGTGACATATTAGCCAATAGAATTGCCAATAGCTATGAAATTTTTTCATCCCAGAATTCCAAAGGGAACCTTGGCAATCTTACCCAAGTAGGAGCAAACTTATTAAGGTCCAAGTTAGGATCAAATCTTGGTTTCCATGAGCATAAGGCAAGAGAATGTGGGCCATACAGCCACAGTCCTCCGGCAAGAGTATCTATCATGTCCTCCCTATTCATAAATCTAAAAAGGAATAGGTCTCTTGCCATGGTAGTGATCAAAACACTACCCTTAACTTTCCACCTAGACAACCCCATTTCCTAACCATTTCAATATTAGGATGGAAAGAAAAAAACATACCTACCAACGTAAGGTCCATGGATGCCACAATTTCCTCCACCAAATCATCTAGGATATTTAGTGCCATGCCCTCTGAGATAATAGGGAGGCTCGACATGATTTTTGAGGGGCACATATTTTCACCTGTAAGTGCCTTCTTCCATCCGTTGGATGGACTATCCACTATCAAATTTTTGAATAGATCCCCAGAGGCACTGCCACTAGCAGTATCCTCCATTGGATCTGTGATCCTCTCGATCGCACTCAAGGGGCCCAACTAGGTAGGAAAAAACTAGTTTCAAATGTTGTCCGCACAGTTCAGTCTCCACACATCAACTCCTATCTTCTTGCATCTGTTGTTTGGTCCAAACTTAAATCTATTAATGATTTTTTGAATGAATCTAAGAAAATATAGGTTCAAGATTGACTTCTGATTTAAAGTATAATGACTTCAAAAATATGTATGATTTTTTGACCAAAGTTCACTCTTTGTATTCTCAATTTACTAGTTTGGAATTTAAACTTTATGACTTGAATTTGATTCATGTCGTCATAAAAAAAATTCTTGCCTAGACCTTTTCAATATTTTTTTATAAATGTTCATTCATAATTTGATATTCCTAATTTAGTTGCTTAGTTGATGCTTGATTTTTTTTTTACTTTGTTGTATTAATATGAATAAAAATCAATTTAGTTTGATAGTCTTAAAACTAATGAACATGCTTTTATGTATAAACACCAACACAATAATGGCAAAGATCATGCTAAGTCAAAAAATAAACATGACAAGAAAGATTAAAAAAAATATAACTCAAAACCTAAAAAGAAGTTAGAATATAACTATTGTGATAAAAACATCCATGATAAGATCACTATTTTAAGAAGAAATGGGATATTAAAAATGGGAATCTTAAAGCTAAAGACAATGCTAACACTAATAATACTAAGGCTTAAAATACATATAAGTCTCGTACTATAGCTAGTTTTACTTTTGTTTTGTGTGATTCTCATATTGAATAGATTATTGATTTTGTTACTACTCAACATATGACATCAATCTAATGCTAATTTATTACTTCTTTAGAACTAGATATTTATAACAATCATTTAAGTATTTCAAATCATGCTTTCTAAAATTTTGAAGCCATGTGAACTATTAAAATCCCTAATGGTGAATGACATAAAGTTATACTTTTTCCTAATTTAAATTTTATTTTTATTTTCACTCCTCAATTATGCAAACATGACTATAAAGTATAATTATTCCATAATAATTGTTATTTTAAATATGACAAGCAAGATTTTCAAGTTTTTCTTAGTCTTTCTAGATAATGATATTTTGTTTAATTTTATTGATTATATTCTTCCTTTTTTACTTAATATTTTATTTTTTATATTGATGAAAAAATATTACATGAAATATTAGGACATTAATTTTAAATTAGGACATTAATTTTAAAAATATTACACTTATGCATAAACTCAATATGGTGCATAGTTTGTCTATAATTACATCAACTAATTCTATTTTTAATGGATGTATGGATGATAAAATACATAGAGAATCTTTTATATAAAATCAATCTTGATGTGCAACTAAAAAATCATTTAGTTCATACTGATATTTTATGTCCTGTGCAAACTCCTATTGATTGTGCAAAGTATGCTCTAAAATTTGTTGATTATTTCACTAGGCAAGTTTATATTTATTTATTAAAAACCAAAGATGAAGTTTTAGATACTTTCAATAACATTCATGAATTTATTTAAAATAATCTGGTTATTCTTTATGTATCTTACAAATTGATAATCATACTAAATATGTTAATAATTATTTTCTTGCATATTTTAAGCAACATGGTATTAAACATAAAAAGAGTGTGTTTTACACACTAAGCAAAATGTTGTTGCCAAATTAAAACATATGACTATCACTGAAATGGTTAGGTGTGTGTTGCATGCTAAAAGTATTCATTATAAATTTTGGTCTGAAGCTATGTATTATTTTATTTATCTCATGAATAGGACTTCCACTAAATTTGTTTTAAACCTTACCCATGAATAATCTTAGAGTGATAGAAAACCTAATTTACAACATTTGCATATTTTTGGCCATGATTCATTTGTTCATATTTCTAAGGAAAAAATTTGGAAGATAGACTCAAAAAAAAAAACCTTTTATGTTTATTGGTCATTGTAGACACTAAATTTGAATTATATGTCACCTTAGTCTTGTACACTTGTCAAATACCTATCATAGTTGTACCCTTTAGTTTTAAGACCTTATCATTGTCAAAAAGCTCATGTTTACTATCTCTTTATTCCATATTTATTATCTCTAATTCTAACTAATGTTATTTTGATGACTAGGCCTTTTATATTTTGAAAACGCTATAAACTGGATTATTATCACTCTATACAGTTTTTGGACATGTACATGTTTTCTAGCTTCCCAAATACTTGCATCCTAGTTAGACACCGATGTTGATGCTAGTGTCCCTTTTCAAACTAAGTGTTCATTGCCCAAAATTCATCTAATTTTCAAATGAAATGTATCTTAAAGGTCAACCTATGTTTTTTAGTGAAAGATATTTTCAAAAGGGATTGATTTATATACAATATCAACCCTCATTCATTCCTCACCTAGAAAATACTATGAATTCATAAGGCAACTTACCAGAATCCTAAAATAAATCATTCAAGTGAGGAAACTTATCCTATTCATCCCTATTTACATATAAGGCAAAGGAGAAATATCCCTAAAACTTTGAATTACTAAAGGATCATCCCATAAGCCATGATTTTTGAGTTACAAGCTATGTCACTTTATGTAATTGTTTATCACACATTGAATCCTTATGCACACACAAGCCAACACATATGAAAGAAATACATAATTATGAGGCCATATTTGAAGTATTGGCTATGTATGAAGGACCCATTGATAGAGTGGTTATTTGGGTAGCTTGACATTGTTTTCCCATTAACTCATTTTTTACATAACCAGTCCAAGGGTGATGAATCTAGGGTTTGATCATTTGACAAAGAGTGACAATATGTGTGCATAATATCTACACATTAAATAAAAGGTTAAGTAAACTAAAAATGATCTAGGTGATAGTATCAATAATTAGTCATTATTATATACCAAACACCTACGTCTAATCTAAACACCAACATCGATGCAACTATCTAGATCTAATGCAAGCATCTAAATCCATAAAATGTAAAATTATAGAATCTAACAATTAAGCTAGAATTTTGATCTAATCAATTTCCATCATGTTTCATCCTAGATCTACATAGGCATAATAAAACAAATTAATTACTCTTATTTCTAATTTATTTCAATATCAATCAATAATTATACTTTCTATTTTTAACATATGCTAGTATTATAAATCTAGAATAGTGTTTTTATGAGTTAGTAAATTAATTGGCATATTGTAGATATATTTATCACCCACATGCTTATTAATTTATATGTTCTTAACCCTATAGTAGCCTTGTATCAATAAAATATAATTTATGGTTGAAATTTTGGTGAACTCGACTTCCATGAAAATATTAGTCTACTCTAGGGTTTTTATGATTTTTTTGATCTCTCAATTGTTATAATTTATTTCAAAAAATAGAATTTAGTTTCCTAAAATAATGTTTAATATGGAATTAAAATAACATATTTCACCTAGACCTTATTAGGGTGATAGCTACCATAATTCTAACTAGGTTCATGGTATCAATCCTTGAAGGGGTAAGGTGGCCCATCCTATAATTACAAAAGAGGGTAGAAAACAAATCCTTCCTAAATCCCTAGATGGTACATGTATGCATATTTAATAAGAATCACCTAGGGTTTTTTATTTTGAATCCCTAAAATATCAAATCATTAGTATGATAAAGTTAATAAAATAGTTACAAAATAAAATTACATACATGTAGAATCCAAAATATGCTAGTGTTAATCATGTGTTTGCATATTCATCTAGAAATATTACACCCAACAAAGTTTCTTATCCAAATAAAAATCTAAAACATACATTGAAAATAATTGATTATAAAATTTAAAAAAAAAGGGTAATAAGAGTCGAAGTTAAATCCTATGGGAGAATATTAGAAATAAAGTGATCCAACTACTTCCTTTATATCATATAAGGAGATCAAAATACTATTATGTATATTATAGAATGCATGGGCATCATATAGATTATTTTTCTCATTACATAAAAAAATAAAAAATATGAATGATAATGGTAATCATCTCATTGATACAATAATCAAGCAAACCACTCACATTATGAGTAACTCTCCAAAATCACAAGTAAAAAAAAGTATGAGTATCAAAGGATAATTCAGAGTATAATCACTTGAAAATACAAAATTAGAGCAAGAAAAGATTCAAAATTCACAATTAGATCAAGAAAACATTCAAAAGGCCAAGCTAGAGCAAAATATGTTACAAAAGGATCAATAATTCAAAGCACAAATTATAGTTTTTCTTAGTGTTCAAGCAAAGATAGATGACTCTTATTTAGTCCATAATGAGATGTATGTTCCTAAAAATGATGTACATACTCAAGGAAAAAAAATACATTAAATAAGAAAAACCAATCTTTATTCCAATTGGATTTTCATACACGGATGCTTGAAATGATATATCATAAGTTCAAGAACAACCTAAAAATTTCCATCTTTCTTATACTAATAAAATAAAAGATTTGAATGATCCTAATACCATAGAAGATTCATA